>JAYJMB010011393.1:0-40185 GCA_036873735.1 Pouteria campechiana
CCCTTACTCACACTACTACAGAAAATTAGATTGGAGCAAGGTTCTAAATTTGGTGTGCCCACGACAGCACCACCAGTACCAATTTTACCATACTTAAAGGATGATTTGGGAAAAGGTTTCAACATCATTGTATATATCAAAATTTTCTACTAATTCAAAAAGAATCATGCAATGTTGATTTAAAATGAGGAACTTATGGTCAAAACAGTGGATACATGTTAGGTAGGCAGTAGAACCGACGCTCAAGCACCTGACTCTAGCCAATGTTTTTCAAATTTTGTAAACATTGCTATTTTACATATTTTGACTCAATATAAATAGCAGTTTCCTAGGTTTTTTGCCAGTTCTTCTTGTTAGGGTTTGGAGAGGGCTTTTTTGCTGCCTTCAACAGAGAATCTTCTTCTTCTTCTCTCTTTTAGTTTAATTTTATTTGTGATTTCATAGCCCTACATGGATAAACTTTTATTCTTAGTTTAAGGAGACAGAAGCCTTAGAATTAATATATTATGAGATATAATTTGATTTAATTATTTAATTTATACTTTCAATATTGAATGTTCTTCTTTATTCGTGATTATGATTATTATGCTTAATGGCTAGGAGGCCTACAAGTTTATTATTCAATATAATCTATTGCTAGATTAGTTATCAAATCCATAATTGTTTGATCTCTCTAATTTGTGAAGCAACTAGGGTTTAATAATTTGCTATTGTGGTAACTATTAAATCTTAGGGACAATATTTGACAAAATTAAATGCAACCGCTGGTTCTTGTGTTGTTTAGCTTCACCAATCTCTACAAATCTTAAGGTTGCTATTAGAGTAAAACCTTTAATGTTGGTATGGGGTTATTTAGTAGTTAGGGTTAATTAGAATGCTATTTTTTAATTAACTATGTTGAAGGAAAGATTGAAAAATTAATTCCAATGGTCAATATTTAAAGTATGAATTAAGTTATAATTGCATCAATGATCAATTACGAGATTCTAATGTACATGTTGACTTGAATTAAGGTTTTCTTCTTTGATAGATTTCTTTCACAATATTACTCTTATTATATTCAAAACACTCCCCTTTCTTGTTCACATTGCATAAAACTAAACTAGATACTCCTCGTAGGATTGACCCTTATTCACACTATTATAGGTAATTTAATTGGAGTAAGGTTCTAAATTTGGTTGCCTACAATAGCACACCAAACTTTTCGCGTCATTGCCTGAGAGGAATTCTAGTTGATTTTTATGCTTTTGTGATTTTTCCTATTTATTTTTGTTTTTTATTATTTATAGGATTATTAGATTTGTCTTGATTGTTTATGACTGCAACTTGATCTTCTAATCAAGGTAATTTGCAGTACAAACCAGAAATTGAAAGAACTTTGCACAAGTTAAGGAGTGAAGCTCAGAGGAATTCACAAAAGGAGGAAGTCATGGCTGGAAATCGAACTTTCAAAGAGCTTGCCGCACCTAATTTGGATCAACAACCCTTATGCATAACATTCTCTACTTTAGATGCTACTGTTAATTTTAAAATAAAATATGGACTAATTCATCTCTTCCCCACTTTCCATGGTCTTGCAGGTGAAGATCCTCACAAGCACTTAAAAGAATTTCATTTGGTGTGCACAAGTATGAAATTGATAGGCGTGGCTGAAGAGCAAATAAAAGTGAAAGCCTTTCCATTCTCTTTGAAAGATCTGGCTAAGGATTGGCTTTACTACCTACCATCTAGGAGCATCATAACATGGAATAAGATAAAGAGGTTGCTTTTAGAGAAATATTTCTCAGCTTCAAGGGTAGCCAACATTAGGAAGGAAATTTGTGATGTGAGATAGCATAGTGGAGAATCCCAATATGAATATTGGAAGCATTTCAAGAAATTATGTACATGTTGCCCCCATCATCAAATCAGTGAGTAGTTACTCATCCAGTATTTCTATGAGGGACTTCTTCCCATTGAGAGGAGCATGATTAATGCTGCTAGCAAAGGATCTTTGGTGGATAAAACTCCCAAAGTTGTAAGGAACTTGATTGTAAATATGGCAGCCAACCCACAGTAATTTGGCAATAAGCTTGACTCTCTATCCAAGCTTATTAATAAAGTAAGTGTTTCTTCCCTTGAACAACAAATTGTAGGTCTAGCTTCTCTTGTTCATCAATTGGTTGTGGGAAATATGCAGACAATAAAAGCCTGTGGAATTTGTTCATTAGTAAGACATCCAACTGATACATGCCCAACTCTTCAAGAAGAACCTATTGAGCAACTGAATGCAATAGGTGGTTTTTCTAGACAACTATAAAGAAAGTATGATACTTATTCTAACTTATACAACCTAGGATGGAGGGATCACCCTAATTTCAGCTATGGGAATCCACAAGCAAATCAGCCTCTTGCTCAAAATTGCCCGAATTTCCAGCAATAACTCTAGTATGTCTTTGAAAGATATTATTAAATTTCTTGACTCTAACACTTTACAATTTCAATTAGAGATAAAGGCCAATTTTATAGAGATTTGGTTTGCTAATTCATTCTCCTTTTGGGCTATGCAACATACTTTTCGAGGTGTCCAACTTCATTGTCACCTTTCTCACTTGAACTTGTGCTTGGAGAGTCTTCATCATTCACTTTCATTCCTTTGGCTAGATTTCTTGATGACTTCTTAAAATGTTTCTTTTCTCTTCTTTCATCTTTCTCATTCATGTTCACTTTTTCTTCATTGGGACACTTAGGAGACATGTGTCTAATCCCTTCACATTTATAGCATGTGGGGAGATCTCTCTTTCTTTCAATCATTTTCTTTTGTTGTCTAGGCTATCTCCTTGAGGTGCTGCCTCTTTTGCTTCTTGTAAACCTTCTAAAGTGTCTGCATAACATGGCCATATTATCTTTAGATTATGATGCAGGTTCACTAATGCTCTCCTTGGTCACTTTGAGAGGAATACTTTTCTTTTGCTTCTATGGCTCATCTCTCTCACTTTTGATTAGCTCATGTGACATGACATCAATGAGCTGATGAGATCATCCACTAGAAGCACATTTAGATCCATTGCTTTTCTATCACCATGATCTTCTACTGCTAGGATTCTGGTAGTGCCCTCAATATCTTCATTACCTATGCAAAATTTGTGACTTATTTTTCTAAACCTTTCAAATCATTAGTAATTTTTTAAAAATAAGCATACATGTCTGATGTGCTCTCCCTTCTTTCATCCTAAAATGTTTGAGTTCTCTTATCAATATATTCCTCTTGGTCCCTTTGACCTATGAGGATTCTTCATAAATAGACACTAATTTATCCCAAATACCTCTTATAGTTGTGCAAGAGAATAGTCTATCAAACTCAATTGAAGATAGTCCATAGAATAAAGAGTTCATAGCTTTTGTATTATTTTGAACCAAAGTGGTCTCTTCTTTAGTCCATGCACTTATTCCAGGGGTAGGAAGGGTGATTCCTATTTCAATGGCCTTACAAGATTTCATATCATTGCTATAATGAATTGCTTCATTCTCAACTTCTAGTAAGCAGAGTTGATTCCATCAAATAGGGGTGGCCGAGTAGATAATTACCACTCAATGAATATCTAAGAAGAGGATGATGGGTTTGCCTGGATCACTATAAGTCTTTATGTAGTTTGCTCTGATACCACTTGTTAGTCCCAAAGCTTAGGCAAATAGCCAAGAGGGGAGGGGTGAATTCGGTACTTAAAATTTTACTGAACCTCTTTATGATTAAACATCCCTCTAGTAACCAATCCAATCACTCGATCAATACATAAGTAAATAAGATACAAGAATTTTTATAGTGGTATGAGTTAACACTCTACTCCACTCTTCCAAGAACACTCTTCTCTTAGTGTCTTGAGTTTTACTATATCCAATAGCAGAAATATAATCAGTGTAAACTACACTCTTTTAGATTTTAGCTCTAAGGGTTGTGACTACAGTGATACCAGCACTCTTTTGGATTCCAGCTCCAGGGGGCATAAACACAGTGCTCCCAGTACTCTTTTGGATTCCAACTCTAAGGGGTGTAAACATAGTGTTCCTAGCACTCTTCTAGATTCTAGCTCTAGGGGATGTAAATAAATAGCTCTTGTATTCACTCAGAAAATCATAACTCATCTTGATTTTGGCCTCAACTACTAGCTCAAGGAAATTATATAGAATGAATATCAAAAGTTAAAGCACTTATATAAACACTTCACAATAAGCACAAGGGAAGAATTCTAAAGATTAAATGCAAACATAAATAATCTTCCTGAAAGGTAGTAGGGAGTCTTCAAAGAAAGTTGAGAAAGTTTTGAATGCAAAGCTCACAACTCCTAAAAGATGTATAAGGTTTTGACTCAACTTAGTAATTGCTCTCAAGAAGGGATTGAATATTTTTCTCGATTCTTCTTCTTCTTCTTCTTGATCCACCAATGTTGCATTTATAACTGCCTTGAATTCTAGTCATTGGTGGTAGGTGAACTCCATTAATGATCGAAGACCATTTTGATTAGCACATTTGAATCCTCTATCTTTTGATTAATTCTCATTTGCTGGAATGCCTGCAGCGCCGACCTTGGAGACAATGATTTCCTAATTATAATAAGTGTTAGTCAAAGAGATTCTATAATGGTTGATACTTTCATCAATTTGAAAAGAGCCTCATTAATGCTGGACAAAGTCCAATGATTCAGTTTGTTCATTGCTCATCTTTACTTACATCACACAAAGTATCTATCTAGCTTTCCATCAGACAAAGTTGCTTTGTCTTTTAGTTTGTCCATGATAAGTAACGGAAGACTCTAGTTAGCATAGACAAATCATCTTTCCAATAATTCATCTTTTGTTTTGTCTGTGGAAAGTAATAGACAAATTGTAGAGGCATAAACAAAGACAACTTCTTATATACTTAAACAAAGTAATCTATTCATCTATGGCTTACTTAAATCAAATGAACTTTGTTGTTCTGCATTTGTCTGTGTTGACGGATGATCATTGGCTTGGTAGCTATTCATCTGTGGCTTACTTATGATAGAGGAAATCTGTTATATGCTTGTTGCTTTACATTCATCTGAGATGAACTTCACTTTGAAAGATGATTAATGACTTAATTACTTCATCTTGAGCTTTGTCTATAGCTGCACTTCCTCTCTAGCGCTATTCTTTTGTTCGCAAGAACTACAACTTGATTCTACATTCTAAATGATTGGCAATAACCATTAGTATATAATCTTTAATTATGTTTTATTTATCATCAAAACCATCCATTTATACTAATATTCTCCCCCTTTTTGATAAAAATTATCTCATAAAAGATAATCTCCTCCTAAATGTATGCATTCCAATGAAAGTATTTTACAAGTTTTAATCATTCTATAAGTTGTCATTATCTATGATCTCGCTTTACTAGTTTATGTTAGTATTATTATATGATTTTGATAACAATAAAACTTGTCTTAAGACTTGATGCCAATGATGATTTTAGTCTAGGAAGCCGAAATGAAGACAAATATGCTTGGCATGAATAATCATTATAGCAACATTTTGAATGCAAGCATACTACATAAATTATTTTAGAGAATGAAGAATTCATTATGATCCATAGTGCATTAACCTTGTTTATTATATGTTAGATCATAGTTCTATCATATGCTTTATGAAGTTATCACTTTAAGCTTTCATTAGAAAAATAATATGTGATTTATCCATGTTCTGCAACTTGTGAAAATCATGTGTGGATAAAAATATTTTGATAAGTGTACTTCAAAGAAGATATTCTTTCTTTACATGAAAACGAAATTGTGCTTAAATGAGCTTATAGATAAAAAATCATGATTTAAAATATATATCCATGCCTTACAACTTATGAAAATTACATATGGATAATTATATTTTGATTAATAATGAAAAATATAATGAAAAATGTCAAGCTAACAATGTGGCAAAAGTGCAAAAATGTCCAAGTGCAGGTGTGCTACTATAACGCCCTGCACCCTCACCCTATGCGTTTTGACCACGCCACACCGGGGCCAATGCGAGACGCTACCATTTCCCTTCTTCTGAAGGGAAATCTTATTTTGACCTCACAATTTCCCTAATTCGTAGGGAAATATCTTGCCTAAAATTCGACAGAGTCTACCCTATATTATGGACATTTAAACCTGATATACATGTATGAAATCAAATAAAATATATGTTTCCATAATTATACGACAATAATTATATCAAAACACTCAAACCCATATTTACAACTCCACCCAAGATTGGAACCGTTTCAAGATGGCAATGCATTACCCTGGATTGGCACAAATCCATTTACAATATCATTAATAATTATTATGAAATGCCATTAAATTTCATTTATATTTTGATACAATCATACATGATTAAATGATAAATTATAATTTTCAATGTGATTCCAATCCCATTACTTTACCATATAATTTATTTTCTTCTAATCTTGCTCATCCGTCCCAATCCTCAATTGGGAGTCTTTACCCAACCTATCATTTAAAAATTCAATATAAGAAGGCATGAGTCTAGGCAACTTAGTAAGTAGATAAAAATATAAAACAATAATAATAAATCATAATCAATCAATACACATGTTCTCATCTAGTACATGCATACAAATATAACACCAATCTGAATATATCTTGGTGGCTCGACTCCTTCTCAATCCAATACAATGCTCTATGCCCTTTAGACATCTAGGCTCATTATACCATATTAGGTGTCATACAGACATCACATATCAAAACTATTCCATATAGGCATAACCTCATAATTGTGTCATTCGAGCACTATAAATAACTTATGGAATGCTATCCATTTCATTCATATATGTATATATATATATATACACATTCTCATATCTAACATGAGTACACATTATTCACTATAAATTTCATCATCCATATTATCACAACATCATCTCAACTTGGAGTACTTATTATCCCTATTAATCCAACATACATAGCCTTAAGCATATCATATCCACATCCATATACATATATGAATTATACATACATATGCTCATATACATACATCACTGAGATATTCTCAATCCATTTTTATTTAGATATCCATACACAAGAATAACCGTAAAGACACAGGATACTCTCTATCCCCACAATCACCTGAGATACTTTTTATCCCAAACATTCAAATGTCTATATCATAGACCGATTCAACTATAGGATTTTCCAAATCCCCAACATTCATGCATTCATCCTATCTAGCAAACACATCATTGCCATCCAAGGGATATTCTTTATCCCTGACATTCATTAATCATAAATAAATATACAGTGATCTTATACCAACATGTGATATCCATAATCCCTCATGCAAAACACAAATGCCTGGAATAAACATGAGATAACCACTATTCCTATCCATACATTCAAATCACAAAAGTGGCGCCGCCTACTTATCTTAGGCCTTTGGCTCCAAACCACTTTCCTCCAGCTCTGTCTTTTTATCCTTCTCAGATCATCTTTTATAGGGCCACAATCCCATTTACTTAACCATTTATAATCTGTACTTAATACATCATATTAACCATTTGTAATCATCTACTCAATACATCATATTAACATTTCTTTGATAGGGCTATGATCATCAAACATGTGATAAACATCAATTAAACTAGGGTTTCTGGATAAATACTGGCATATTTATCCAGTATCTCACATGATTACCATTTAAGCAACATGTAAATAACTCAATTAAGTTATTAATCTAGTCAATTCATGGCTTACATGGCCCATTCACAAAAATCCTCTTTAAACCCTAACTAGAGCCTAGCCCACAACTCGATTCTATTGATTCAAACCACTCCATACATGTCCTAAAACATACTAATCATGCCACTAATCATTTACCCCATGATTAATTCAATAAAAATAAAAAAATCTCCAATTTTTACTATTCATAAAAACCCTAGCTTTGCAATTTTCACAATTTCTCATGCTAAATCATCATAATCATTGATTAAACCATTACCCCATGAGTTTATAAACACATACATCAATTTCCTCCCAAAAATCCATCATTTTCCCAAAATCCTAACATCAAAAATCTTAGATTCAGTTAGGAAATTGAGATTACCTCCACTTTCAAGCATAGCCTTCCTCCCGAAACAAAGGACAAAGATCCTAGCTCCTTGTTGCTCTGTCAATTTTATGGAAATACGACTTTTCTTCCATTTTTACCCATTTTTCATGGTTCAAAGAGCCAAAAATTAGGTTTAAATAAAAGATCAAGTGATGAGACATCTAAACTAAGTGATTTGCAAGCTAAATGGGCAAGAAATGGGGCGTAATGGGGTTAGGGTGAAAGGGAAGAAGAAACAAGACAAAACAGAAAAGAAACGGAATGGATCTGACTTGAAAAAGTCGGATTGACTTTTATAGCCGCCGACCAGCACCACTGGCGCCAAGTCATTGCCTTCGCCAGATGCCATCACCTTCAACTGGCATTGCCATTGCAAGATCCAGAGCCGCCAGTGCTCCCTTGCTGCCACTACCTGCCTCTTCAAAGATGACTGGCACTGCTGGCGCCAGTATGTTGGCTCCCAAAATAGTAGAATTTCACCCACTTTTCAATTTGTTTCCTCATATATTTTTCTCATAATATTTTCCTTAAAATCCTAATGTCAAAATACATATTTAATCCTCATTTTATGCATCATAGAAATACAAAAAACTTTCATCATGTAAGTCCAAATCATATCCATTATATGGCCTCACACTTAACTTCAAAATTCATTTTCATACATAATAGCAAAAACGTTTTCCACTAAGGATAATTATAATGTATTTCAACACACCATTACTCAAAATTTAATACCTTAGGTATTACAGACCACCCTCATTACAAAAAGTTTTGACCTCAAAACTTTCATTATCAAGTTATACTAATTCAACTTTACAAACAACCCGAAATATGGAAATCATACTATCATGACATAGAGCATTGTATTAGATTGAGGAGGAGTTGAGCCTCCTAGGTATATTCAGATTTGTATTATATTTGTATTCATGTACTGGATGATAACATGTGTATTGATTGATTATGATTTATTATTAGTTTCTTAGAGTGACGCCTTCTTATGTTGAATTTTTAGGTGACAGGTCAGGTAAAAACTCTTAATTGAGGATTGGGATCAATGAGTTAGATTAGAAGAAAATTGATAGTATGGTAAAGTAATGGGATTAGAATCCCATTGAAATTTGTAATTTATCATTTAATCATGACATTGTGTGATTGTTTCAAATTGTAAATAATGTATGGTATGTCATAGTACATCATATAAGTGTGAGATTGTGTATGGAATTGTATTAATTCAGGATGGAACATTGCCATCATGAAATGGTTCCGATCTTTGGCAGAGCTATAAATATAGGTGTGGGATTATGTAGATATAATTATTGTCATTGGATATTAGAAATATAAATCTTAATTGATATTATAAATGTATATTATGTATAAATGTCCATAATATAGGGAAAACTCTATCAAAAATTTTGACAGAATACTTTCCTTAGAATTATGAAAGCGGTGAATTTATGATAAGATTTCCCATAAGAAGAAAGGAAATGGTAGCATCCCGCATCAACCCCAATTTGGCATGGTCAAAACGCATAGGGTGAGGGTGCAGGGTGTTACGAATGGTATAGAGCTAAGTGGTTATCTAATAGCAAGAATGATAAGCTCAAAATCATGATGGCAGTGGTCATTGGAAGAGATCGAAAATGACATGCCATGAAAATATGGAAGAATATTAGTTTAAGGGTAGTGTGAAGGCATGAGAAAAGAGGGCATGTAAATGGTATCTGTGTTGATACCAATATGATGTAAATGTGATAATGCTGTGATAGCAATTACATAAGTCATATATGATTGTTATGTTCAAAGTAATGCAGGAAAGTATGGTGGTGCTTATACATGCCCATATTTATTTGTTGACTTTAATTACTATTGTGTATGTAAAATGTGAATGGATGAAAATGTGAAGTTTCATAAATGGGTATATGTGAAATTAAATTGTAGTTGTTTTTCTTTGGATTTGTTTGGTTGGATTGTGAAGGAATCATTGGATTCCTTAGGTTGAAAGGGTTACATGTGGACCCTAGTTGTTTGGGTTAATTGCATTCTTGTGGGTTATTTGATTGATTAACTAGATATAGTCTTTTATGGTATAAGTCCTAGATGTTTATTTAGGTAGATGACCTAATTTCGTGTGTTTTGTTAAATTATGTATTTAACTCAGAACTAGATGAGTCCTCCAATGAATTGTATGTTTGGAGCTTTGAGAGTTCCCTAATAGATTTTTGGCTGAGAATGGAAATGATGGTATGCCATGTATTGTTGAATAGCTTATTAGGTCTTATAAGTATTATGATTGAATAACCTTGTTATGAGTAGGTTGATTTGAATAAGTTGGCATGTGCGCCATGACTGTGTTGATTAATGTTGAAATCCACTATATTTGAATTGAGTTGTTTCATATAATTGATGAATTGAGGTATTTCCCTGTGTATTGACATTGACTTTTCTATGAGTCGAAATTGCTCTGATGGTGAAATGTTGTATATATGGAATGTGTTTAAATAGTTGTATAGATTTATAGATATGATATATGTGGGTGGCATACACATGCATGAACTTGATATAACAATGTTTGCCAATGACTGAGTGGTAAGCTCGTGAAAACCACCAGCTGCTAATGAGTTGGTGGTCATCTCATGAAAACCATCAATAGCTAATGAGTTGGTAGTCAGCTCATGAAAACCACGATGATTATGAGGGGTTGTGTGGGCAGCCAGCATGGCCGAGCATTGCTTGATCATCGGCCTAGATTGAGGTTGGATAGCCTAGACTGTGTGGTATTGTGAATCATGAGCATTGAATTGCAATGATATTATTATTGTCATCTATTGTTACATTATCATTGGTATACATTGATGTGCATGTTGAGAGATTGTTATGCTTTAAACATACAGAAATTGTACTTAATAATACTTAATGTGATTAAAAAAGGCCTTGTCTTAAGGCTGTATACAAAAGTGATTGTAAACATGTAATGATATATATTATGGTTGTGCTATTGCTATTGTTGAGTAATTATAAAAGTTATTTTCATTGTTTTGAATGGAAAAATGTATGATTAAATAGCATGATAGCTTGGATGGCCTGAATATAACATGGGTATGAACGTACCTTGATGACACAAATGTATCAGGGCATGATTTTGGGATTGGTTTGTATCTGGTCCCTATGAAGCAATGAGGGTGGGATCCCATAGGGGATAGTAGAAAAGTTGCCGTGGACCTGGCAAGCTTCATTATTTGGGGCATAGGGAGAGATCGGTGTATATTATGTAATAAGTAGAAATGTTAAAGCCTTGCTGAGGTTGGGTTGATATGGATAATGAGAATAGAATAAATAATATTGCCTAATGATAAGGCAAAGTAAGGATTTCGATGCTATGTTCTTGTTAATGTTGAAAAATGTGTATATGAATATGTTGCACATGTGTGTATATATTTGTTATGATGGTATGTCATGATAGTATGATTCCCATATTTTGGGATGTTTGTAAAGTTTGTATGAGTATAATTCGATGATGAAAGTTTCGATGTCGAAACTTTTTGTAAGGAGGGTGGTCTGTAACACTTGTGTGTTAATTTGAGTTAATTATGAACTGGATTATTGTTAGGACCATAAATGCAATGATGAAACATGGTGAAATCTAGTTTGAATTGAAATGATTTAAGATTATCTAAATTGCAAGGGGATGCAATTGAAATTTTGATTTGTTTTCCAATTCTATGGAGGTCTATGGAGATGTAAATATGTGAAATTATACCATAAATTTCTATAGAATAAATGATGGAAAAGCCAAGGAAAAGGAGGGTGCAAAATATCAAAAAATGAAGGAAATAAGGCAAACTAGCAAGTTGGAGCTAGCCACACTAGTCTGCAATATATAAACAGGACTCGACTTTTTGGCCCCAAACTAGTTCCATTTTTTGGATTTTTCATCCCATTCTTTCTTCACTTTTGCCCTAGCCCCATTTAACTTGATTTCTAGCCCTTTTAGCTAGGAAATCATCTTAACTAGCTAGATAAGCTTGTAATCTTTAATCTAAATCAAAATTTCACCCATTTTAACCATGAAAAATGAAAGTTAATGGAAGAAATGTTGGATTTTCATAAAATAAAAGGAGCAACAAGGAGCTGGGAGCGTGGTCCTTCATCCGGGAAGGATGGCTACACTTGAAAATGAAGGTAAGCTCAATTTTCCAACCGAATCTCAGATTTTTGATTTTAAGGTTTTGGGGAAATGATGGAATTTTAGGCTTAAATTATTGTATGTGGTCATAAATTCATGGTGGAATGTTTTAATACAATGATTATGATGATTTGGCATGAGAAATTGTGAAAATTGCAAAGCTGGGGTTTTTTTGAATAGTAAAAATTAGGAATTTTCTAATTTTTATTGAATTAATTATGGGGTAAATGATTAATGGGATGATTAGTATGTTTTAGAACATTTATGGAGTTGTTTGGACTAGTTAAATTGAGTGGTGCACTATGCCCTAGTTAGGGTTTAAAGAGGATTTTTGTGAATGGGTCCCATGAATTGACTAGATTAAAAGCTTAATTGAGTTATTTACATGTTTCTTAAATGGTAATCATGTGAGATACCAGATAAATATGTCAAACAAAGGGAGATTTCTTATGATAATTATGGAAAAACCCTAGTTTAACAGATATTTATCACATGTTTGATGATCATAGCCTGAAATTGGCTATGAAAGAAATGTTAATATGATGTATTAAGTACTTGATTATAAATGGTTAAGTAAATGGGATAAAAAGATAGAGCTAGAGGAAAGTGGTTTGGAGCTAAAGGCCTAAGGTAAAGGTGGCCCCCTATTTTCTTTGAATGAATAGATGGGGATAGTGAATATCCCATGTTTGTGGTGGGCATATGTGTTTTAGATCAGGGATTGTGGATATCCTGAGTTTGTTTAAGATTAAAATTATCTACCTTATGATTACTAAATTTGGGAAAAGAGAATATTCCCTAAATGCGTTGATATGTTTGCCAGATATAATGAATGCAATGATATGTTTACCAGATATAATGAATGCATGAATGTTGGGGATTTGAAATATCCTATAGTTAAATTGGTCTATAATATAGATATATGAGTATTTTAGATAGAAAGTATCCCATGTCATTGCATTATTCTTGTGTATAGATGCCTAAATAAAAAGGATTGAGAATATCCCAATATTGGATAGTATGTACATGTTCGGGAACATTGAGCATCCCATGTATTCTTGTTTTATATGTGTATATGGTTGTGAATGTTGATATGCATAAGGTTATGCATGTTCCATTGATAGGGATAGTAAGAATCCCAAATTAAGAACAATTTTGTGACTATATGAATAGTGGATTAAATGGGAATAGTGTGTATTCCCCAATTATATTTAAAGTGATGATTGTATGGATGAATAGGGATAGAGTTTATCCGATGACTCTTGCTATAGTTATATAACATTTGTGAATGTATACATTGATGGAATGGGAAACATTCAATGAGTTGTATATAGTACCCGAATGACACAGTCATGAGGTCATGCCTGTATGGCATAGTTTGGACATGTGGTTTCTGTATGGTATCTAGTATGGTATGATAAGCCTAGAGTGGCAAGAATGGGAGATCATGTACTGAATGAGAACATGTGTATTAATTGATTATGATTTATTATTATTATTTTATATTTTTACCTATTTACTGAGTTGCCTGGACGCATGCCTTCTTTTGTCGAATTTTTGGGTGACGGGTCAGGTAAAGACTCCCAATTGAGGATTGGGATGGATGAGCGAGATAAGAAGAAAATTGATGGTATGGTAAAGTAATGGGAATGGAATCCGATTGAAATTTGTAATTAATCATTTAATCATGAGATTGTATGATTGTATCAAATTGTAAATAATGTATGGCATGTTATAGTAAATTATAGAAGTATGAGATTGTGTATGGAATTATATTAATTCAGGGTGGAACATTGCCATCATGAAACGGTTCCGATCTTGGGTGGAGCTATGAGTATGGATGTAGGATTATGTAGATATAATTATTGTCATTGGATTGTAGAAATATAAATCTTAATTGATTTTATACATGTATATTAGGTATAAATGTCCATAATATAGGGCAAACTCTATTGAATTTTGGCAGAATATTTTCCTTAGAATTAGGAAAATGGTGAGGTTATGATAAGATTTCCCTTTAGAAGAAGAGAAATGGTAACATCTTGCATCAGCCCTAGCATAGCATGGTCAAAACACATAGGGTGGGGGTGTGGGCTATTACAATTCACCTTTGCCTCATTTCCTATGAAAACATTAGACTTGTTAATCATATTCACCAACTCTATCATCTATTACTTTACCAACTCTCAATTTTATTATTAATTTCACTTGCTCAAGCTGAATTGATAGCTTTTTAGATGTGTAACTCTGCACATCCTCTGTAATTTGCCCCAATTGAGTCTTATGTTCTTCATGGATATGTCTAGATTCTAGAATCTCGATTTAGTATTTTGGAACCTCATTTTATTATTCTAGAATTGAGTTTGGGTTGTTCAAATGACACTCTACATAGTTTCTTCAAAAGTAGGCTTCTTTGGTTAAGAATAAGTTCCAGCTTGAATATGATTTTGATTGTTGTTCCATAAAAAATTGAGATGACTTCTCCAACCAGGATATGAATCATCAAGAGGTTGCTAGCTATTGAACTTCATTGCATTGGCTTGTCCTAAAAAATTTGTAAAACTCTGTCTAGAAGGATAAACATTATATAAGTGACTAGAAATATCACAAATAGATCATACCTCAATAGGACGGGTTGTTTCTAGTTCATCATCATGAAGCACATCATCTTCATCAACTTGGCAAGCCTTACATCTGCATAAAAAGCCCAGTGTTAGAATTCACTTCATACATTTCATGAAACCTACCTCTAACACTTTTTTATTGTGAGTTCGCCCCAAGAATCTCATAGAGTTCATATGTCTCCTTTGGGGTCTTTTCTCCTATGGCTCCTCCTATAGCCTTATCAACTAAGGCTTGGCATGGTTGTTTCAATCCATCATACAAAAATTGAATTAGCAACTCTAAAGGAATATGACAATGAGGGCATTAAGTCAATAGTGATTTAAATCTCTCCCATGCCTCATGGAATGCTTCACCTTCCATCTAAGCAAAAGTTGTTATCTTACCTCTTAGTTGTGCACTTTTAGCAAGAGAATAGAATTTACCAATGAACTTGTTATAAATGCATCCCAAGTGGTAAGTGAACTAGGAGCCAATGACATAATCCAGGTTTTTGTTGCATCTTTCAAGACATGTGGAAAATATCTCATTCATAATTGATCCTCAGTTAGAGCCTGGAAGGGAAAAGTTTAGATAGTTGCGTAAAACATGAATGCTAAACGATATTCTGCAACAAAACCATGAAATGAAGGAAGCATGCCAAAGTGTATGTGCTTTAATTCATAGTTCCTAGCATTGTCATTCAAAACAATGCATGAAGGCGATCTTCCTAAAGTAGGGCGTTCAAGCTCTTTCATCAACTATTGTGGTTGTTGAGCCACCTTGTTTTCCATGTGTTCTCTCATCTATTCTTCTTCCTTGCAATTATAGCTCAGTAAAAAGAAAGACAAATAATTAAAAATCCTAAATACAATAAACATATAACAAAAAAAAAGAAAAAATGTAACAAAATTAATCAAATTAATTGGGAACTAGTTCCTCAGTAATAGAGCAAAAAACTTGATGGTTTAAATTATAACTCCTCGCAAGTGCATGAGTGTATAGCAGTATAATGTACAATGCAAGGGTCGATCCCATAGAGAACTATCAAACCAATTTTATTATGGAAGACAATGGAAGTGCATAATGTAGAAGAGATTAACAGGTTATAAGAGTCTAGGATTTCGATTTCACCACTCAATGATATCTATGTTGTTGGAATGTTGGATTTAATATATCATCTTAGGTTTGTTCCATCAAATATATGATTATTAC
The DNA here is from genome assembly GCA_036873735.1 of Pouteria campechiana. Taxonomy (NCBI): domain Eukaryota; kingdom Viridiplantae; phylum Streptophyta; class Magnoliopsida; order Ericales; family Sapotaceae; genus Pouteria; species Pouteria campechiana. Next base: position 16,106 of record JAYJMB010011393.1, read on the forward strand.
TATTAGGTCTGCAGGTTTAAATCAAGTGTTTTCACTCGTTCCAATTACCTATGGTGTGTAGCATAATCGAGGTGAAAACCCATTAAAACCAATAACTAAATTAACCAAATAGATTGGTTTAGCATAAGGTGTGTATTATAACCATCTATACTTTTCATTCAAGAGAGCTCATGGTTTAGCATATGGTGTGTACCCTAACCATGCATAAACAATATCTCATTCATGAAATTGGTGATCAAGTAATTACACAAATCAAATAATTGCAATAAACACAATAAATGAAACTAGATGAAATTGCATTGATAAATCAACAATCCCAATTACAAAGAATATCTAAGAAAGCTATATCTTTACCCTAAAAGGAGAAACTAGTTAATGGAATAAAAAGAAGGAACACCCTTAATAAATATGGAATTTTACAGAACTTGATCTCCTCTCTTGCCCCCTTGCTTCACTTCTCTTGCAAAACTCTCCAGCTCCTTGCCTCCAAATGAGCCTCCAAGAACAACCTAAAAAGCCCACAAAATCTTGATTAAAATACCTAGAAACCTCCCCAAAAAGAGGTTTTATAGTGCAAAAATTGGGGAGAAAATGCCACATGCACAAGGGGGAAAATTTGGCACCTCTAGCTCAAAATTTTGTGTCGCGGCCATTGTAGATGCATGTGACACCCTGGGTATTTGAGGTGATAATTTTTCTTAAATAATTATTTTTGAGATGATTAAATGCATGATTTATACCAAATAAGTGGATGCATTAGTATATGATTAATTATGTGTACAATTGGGAGCATATGTATAGTTTGGATGGTAGATTGGTGTATAAGTGCATATGGGCTAAAAGGGAGGAAATATAAATTTTGAAAAGGAGACTTTAATTTGTGGCCAATTTTTGACTTGGATGGAAGTTGAATTAGAAAAACTATTCAACATGAAAGGTGTATATCTTGCAATTATCTTTCTAAATGATCAAAAAAATATATGATTTCCATATTAGATGTGGAAGTTATGATTAATGCACTAGAACTGCTCTATATGGGTGAAAAAATACTGAAAATACCAAAAATTGTCACTTAATTAACATTTTTGGCATATATGAAGGCTAATTTGGAAAATGTAGTTAGCATGAAAGATATAGCCCCTAAAATTATCAGTTTAATTTAATTAAAATTACTTAATTTGAATTTCTTACGAGAATGTTATAGCCAAATTACCAAAATTATTCTGGGTGGATAAATTAAGAACTCCAATGTAATCAAAATTTCTTTCAGAAATCCATTGGCATATTTGTGCATATGATAAAATTGAAATTGGTATAGAAATTATTTATATATTTTATTATATTTAAGAATGGAGTGTTAATTGATAATTAACTTGTTAAATTAGGGTCCAAATGTGTGAATTAGAGATGCATACGCATGGAAAAGATGGTGCATTGTTAGAGCACCAAGCCTAAACCCTAATTTTATATTTCATTATTCTCACATCCCCACTCCTATCTCCCATTCATGACCAATAGAAAATTTCCACTTTCCTAAGGCTTCACATCATTATTGCCATTGAAATTACAAGGGAAAAAGTTGGATTTTAATGCACATCAACCCCATGAAATTAAAGCTCTTGATTGCAAGCCTTTTGGATGTGTTTTAAGGTGGAAGAACCTGTCATTTTTCTTAGTTAGGTGCTACAACTTGTGGGAATTGAGGATTCAAGGAGGAAGACATGATTAGAGGTGGTAATCAACGTCTAGAATCAAGGTAAATTATTTTCCCCAAATTCTATTTGCATGATTTTGTTTTAGGGAAGCAATATATGATTTGTGGGGATGATCTAAGGGCCAAATCTGCATTATCAATTAGAAGTTTTTATAAGGAGATGATTAATAAAAAAATTTAGTAAGGTTATGGTGATTTGGGATGTGATTGTCTCCCAAATAATGCTGCCCACAAAGTGGATAACAATAGGTGTGACGTGATCATCAAGTTGGGACGTGTTTGGGATGTTTATGAGGCATGGAATGATATAAAGTTTAATTGATGATTTAATGATGATTATATGTTACTTATTATGCAAAAAAATGATTAAAGGTTGCTGAAATTTTGTTACCAAATCATGCCTATAAGTTGCTTGATAAAAGGCCTAAGTGAAGGGCTATTTAATGTGCATTGATGTTGGGGATGTGTCCAAATGAATTTTTGTGAATAATTGGCATGTTTAAGTTATCATTATTGTGTTAATTATATGAGATTAAGGATGTGCATGATGGGAAATGAGTTTGCTATGATGCATATTACTAAAATTTTCAAATTAGTGTTATGTAAGAGTAGTGTATGATGCATTGTCACCATGGAACTATATGGAGCGAAATAGGCAGGTTTTCTAATGGAATTAGGCTTTAATTTATCAATTTAAATCACCAATTATGATACCAAATTAGTGGTAAACAGATGGGTTAATGAAGGGTGCAAGTTAAATAGATTATTTGATGTTAAAAGTTGCAAATTACACATGTCTATAAAGTGTTCAATGAAATTCCTCTATGAGAGCAAAGTGGAATTGGGGGAAATGGAATAGGATTTTAATTAGCCATTAAATGATAAATAAAACAAAATATTTAGTGTCCTAATTATATGATTAAACATAGGATGAAAAAATTGGCAGCAATGGTAATGAGTTAAGGTGTTTGGAACAAGTAGAATGCATGTTGTAAACTACCCTTAAAAATGGATAGCTATATGATGGGTTTGTGACAACTATAAGATGGGTTTATTTGAATTAAACTAGTGAATGAATTGCTAGTATAATTGGCAAGGTTAAGCTTATTGAAGTTTGATAAATTTTTATATAAAAGAATGGTTTGTAATCCATCATTTGATAGGTTGAAATAAAGACCAAGCTGAAATTTTGAAACCCTTAAAAACTAAGTTTAAAATGATGCAATGAAATTATTTTTGATGTTCACATTTTTACCTATTTAGTTAATTATAACAAATACAAAAAGAGGAAAAATAAAAGTGAAACAACATAAATAAGATTTATCATTTTTGGAATGAATCAAACAATTTCCATTTTGTTATTGATTATCCTCAATTGATTACACTTGCTATGTACATAAGAAAAATTATATGTTCACATCCTAGACCATAAGTGGTCCTAATTACATCTCCACAATGGAAGAAAACCCTTGATTAAAAGAAAAAGTACAATGCATCTTAAGGACATAAAAATAAAACACACTCTCTCTCAAAATGAATGTGTGCTATCTTTATGATCACCGAGCACATTGTGATGACTTGATATTTAGGAGATTGCCTAAAGCTAGTGGGTAGATAGGATGACATGGCTCTAGACTGAGTTGATAGATACTGGGTCAACCTAAAGAATGAGTATTTTGATCTGATTGGTTTCTCCCAAATGGAATCAAAATAGGGTGATTTCTACTATTTAGACTATAAGAAACCATAGATACAGTAGGTTGTTTGTGACCCAATTGGTGTATCACAAAAGGACTCAAAACTAGGTGATCTCTATTGTGTTTAAATATGATAGAGACTAGAAGAAAATAGGTGACCTAGTTTGGTTTGGCTTTCTCTCATTGCCCATGAGAAGCTTAAGAAGAATGGGCCAGGTTAATTAGGTTTAGCTTGACTCTCTTAATTATTCATTAGAAGCTTAGGAAGAGTGGGATATTTTGGCTCTCTTAATTACCCATGAGAAGCTTAGGAAGAGTGGGATTAGCTCGACTCTCTCAATTGACCTATGAGAAGCTTAGGAAGAGTGAGATTAGCTCAGCTCTCTCAATTACCCATGAGAAGATTAGGAAGAGTGGGCCAGGTTGGTTGGATTTGATTGTTTTGGTGAATGATATCTGCTAAGGTTTGACTCGGTGAGTCATCATTTAGTGACTTAGTGAGTCATGACTTAGTGACTTGGTCCTAAACTTAGGCTTTAGGATGATTTGGTGAGTGTTGTTTACTAAGGTTTGACTCGATGATCCAATCCTAAACTTAAGCTTTTGAATGAATTGGGAAGTGGTGTTTGCTAAGGTTTGACTCAGTGAGTCATGACTCATTGACTTGGTGAGTCATAACTCAGTGACTAGACCCTAGACTTAGGCTGATGAGTGGTGTTTTTCAATATCTAGTGGAAAAACAAAAGCAGGCGATGTCTACCATTAACCTATGAAAGATTATAGAGTCAGGTTGGATGAATTAAGCCTCATTAATTCTCTAATTTATGAGGTGGTTACATGGTTTAATAAGAGTTTAAACAGGTTTTAAAGTATTTAAAATGTTTAATCCAGTATTATCTTGTTATCCGTTAGCCATATGGGACCCACTATTACCATAGCATGAGTGGGATCCATGTGTGTACCATGATAGGGCCATGGCAGAGTGCTCTCAGGCACTATAGAAATTACCAGTGGCCAAAGGCCACTAGTGTAAGTGAGGCACCTACCTCTTGAAGAGTCCATAAGCTCCTCCTCCAAATTCTAAATCCTTCTCTTAAGAAGAGGGAGGGGTATTTATAGGCTTGAGGGAAATTTGGAAATTCCTTGAAAATGGGCTCAACTTCACCATTTGGGCTGTTTGGGAATTCCAGCTTCACCATTGGGGCATTTTGGGCATGCTTGTTTCACCATTGGGGGCTTTCTTAGAAAATATGTTGTACCACCCTAAAATGATGGGGATTTTCTTCTCATTGAATTTGATTAATTGCATGCATGTCTAAGTAGATACCATGCAATAAATTTGTAAAATAGATTTTACAATGCACAAAATCTATTTACTTAGAGATGATTTACAAGCCATATTATATATGTATACATGCATATATATTAAGTTCATTTTCACAAAAAAATGATGGGGACAACTTTGTATTTATGAAAAATGCACATCTGGCAAAAAAAAAAAAATTTTTTTGCTACATGTTTTGCTAGCTTTTTTATTCCATGGGCAAAAATCATTGCACTTTGGGCAACAAAGTCTTCTAACTACATGGCATGTCAACAAAACTATGGAGTGTCTTGCTATCGTTGCCCATCTCATCTGCACGCCACATCGGATGCTCCTCAGCTGCACACCATCTCAGCGAAACCTCACCCTCAACATTTTTAGCTTGTTGAATAAGGATTTACCCCATCTATATAGCATGTCAGGGAAATGCCTTCTCCAAGAGTGCCTTGGTTGCATGGCCATGTCATCTCTAAAGAAAGAGTTTTGCCTGTGCAGTTTGGAAGAGGCCAACCGCATAGCGGGAATTTGCTTTCTTTTTGATTGGGCGCCATGTCAGTGGCACAACAAAACTCCTTTGCTAAGTGCCTTGGCTGACGACCATGTTGTCTTTGAAAATAGAGTTTCGAATGCGTGGTTTAGGAGAGGTCGATTGCATGGCGGGAACTTACTTTTTTCCACTGTGTGCCATGTCAACGACGCGGTAGAACTCTTTCACCTATATAAGAGAAAGTCTTCGTCCCGTTTGTATGGTTTAGAAAACCCCCCACCTGCATGCCACATCAACTGCTCCTAAGCTGTGTGGCATGTTGGCTACGCGGCCAAGCTCCTTGACATGTCATCCCATGTTGAAGTCATCTTGGGTGGCATGTCACCCAAGGTCATCGCCACCCTCCATTTAGCATCATCTTTTCTACACCCATGGCATCTCCATTGGCATGAACTAAAGGCTGAAAGCGCTTGCCATCAAAACTCTCTACCAAGCCGGACCAGACCCATCCAACGTTCTGGTCTTTGCCTAGAAGGTGACATTGCGGATGACTTTTCCATGGCAGCTTTTGCAAGTAAAGCCCAAATACCATTCTCTGTTGTCTTCCCATCTACCAATGACATTACCCATCACCGATCGCGTGATGTTGCCAATGAATGCAAGCTAGCATTGTAACTTCAGGCCAGTGGAACCAGCCCAGATTTGCTATCCTCGCTTGCCACCGTCGATAATGCCCATCGCTAGTCATTGTCTCCTTTTTCTTGCAGATTGGAGAAGGAAGTGGGTCATCACCATCCGACCATTGGACAATCGATTTACTTTAGTTAGAAGCTCGATGATGACTTCCTAATCTCCAAGGACTCTTTGCTGCGCCAGATCTTTGCCTTTGTTCACTGGAGAATTCATATAAATGTCAGAAAAACCCATCCATTTTAGTTGCAAATTGCCATTGTGATGATATTGTTTGACCACCAGACAGTCAATCCACTTCAACCATAAAGTCTCCACCAATGTCTTGATGTTTGACAACTTTTTGCTGCATCGGATCCTCTATCCGGTTGCCAAAAAATCCAAAGAAACACTAAAAAAAATAATCAACTTCGCTATCGACACTAGTTGCCACTATTCATTTGCACCACCACCGTCTGTCGGGTGATCTGTGCCTACCAAAAAATCAACGTTGATGTTCTGACTCCAACATGGTCAATGCTGAAGTAAATCGCAGCCCCTACCACCGATGTTTGCTTACACAATTTTATCTTACTTACACGCTTCATTGCTCTAGACTTGGTTGCACTAACTGGATGTTACATTAAGGTAGTACCTATTAGGTAGGCTTCTTGCGACAGTGAAAGTAAGAAATTCTTCAACTTCACTGGTGGGGAGAAACTCGTCCATGGTCATTTCAATGTGGCTGTTGTCTTGACTACACGGGCAGGGTTTCTCTGAATTTCCCTTAGCTACGCAGCTAAAACTTCAACTGCATAGGCATGCCATGCTTCCTGGTTTACATGAGTGGACAATAGAAAGACTATTTTATGATAAGTAGCATCTTGCTGTGCAGCTAAAATGTCTCGACTGCTAGGCAGGGTGGGCTTCAATGTGTCCTATTTGCACAGCAAAGCGCACATGCGGTGGCTTGCATGACTCCATCTACACAGGTAGGCTTGTATTTTCAAATTGAATTAGTTGCAAACAAGCATGATTGTTTATTTCTTCATCACATCCCAGTGGCTCAGCTAATGGCATTCCAGTCGTCTAATTTTATTTATATCCTAATAAATGCCCCTGGTGGTTAACAACATGGGTAAACAATTAGGAAAGAGAGCATGGTGGTAGCCACTATCCCCAAATCCTGGAAAATTAGTCTACCATTAATCCAACAGTGGGATTTAATTTTGTTTGAATGGTTTCAGTGTGATCTTAGCCATTTGTTCAAATTTTAGAGAGCTGCCATGATTTTTTGCTTTGGGAAATTTTGCAGAGACCTTCTCTCTCATTTCTATTTTTGGCTGCTAGACCCAACGATTTTTGAATCACTAGCATCCCTTTTGTTTCAAATGGTGCTAGAAATGAAATCTTGGCTGTTAATTTGAGCTTTAGAGAACTGCTGCTTTTTCCATTCTAGGAACATTTTGGAGAGCTTTTTCTAGCTTACTTTTTTTGTTACCCACTAGGCTCAACGATAGCCTGTCGCTCACCTATAAAGCTACTTAAAAATGTGGTTGCCTCCCATTCTTTCCATCTTGCAAACACTACTTCCAGTTTCAGACTCTACACCATTCTTGACAAGTTCTCTTTAAGAACATATTTTCATTTGCTTCCTTGGCTAGAAGAGGAGGGATTCAACCTCTGTTTGACAAACTTTGAGAATTTATCTTGCTGTTTTAGCCTTCTCCAGGCTCCATGTTTATTGTGTGACGTATATTACGGGCTCAGCGATATGGTCTTACATCATTCTGAACCAATCACATGCACCACTTACTTCCCAGTCCATTTCTTTACAGCTTGGTTAGGACTTTATTTCCCTTGGATTTATGGGGTTGACTGGCCAACTCAATTGCCTAGTGAGGGTTTATTATTGGGGAAGTTCTTGACTACCATTTTCAGGAATATAAGATTTTATGAAGTGACAAATTGGTTAGTGAAGTTGTACAAGTTTTCTCAGGAGATGTTTTTTCTTGCTCCAGTCAACAATCCTTTGGGATTTGAGCTGAAAGGCATGAATGAAACCTTTGGCAAGATTAATGATTTCATCATTTCTTTTCGAGCTTGCTTGCTTCCTCTTTTAGGAGGCTCTAGGTATTATGTTGAACCATATTTCCAAAATTGGTTTGCCAAGCAGTTCGGCTATGACCAAGAAATGTTGCATCGCATCATATTTATATCGCGAGAAGAGTGTATAATAGGAGTGGGTCCAGCTTACTAGTATCTGCTGTCATTCCATTTTACCTCTACATTTTGCGATTATGACATTTTCTTACCTGGTCTGGCTTGAAGAGTTCACATGACCAAGGACTATGCTTGGTGGTATAGCAACAACAGGGGCAAAATCAGTAGGGCGATGTCTCCTAATTATGGTATTTTTGGTAACTGTCCATTGATATCCTCTTTTGTACTTAACATGCCAACGATATCTTCTTGGGGGCATGACAGGCCATAGATTTTGAGAGGCCAACCACTTTTCTACAATGAGTTTTATGGTTAGACAAACATCATCATTGTCAGAATATTCATCGCACTGATTACAGTCACATTGGGTGGTGGGGTTATGGTGAGCAGATATACCCCATTGGTGAAGATATTTTGGAGCTGGTAACTCCTGAGCTAGCTCCTTATTTCCCTCCAGATTATGTTAAGCAAATTGCACCAATTAGCGTGCCTTTTTTAAGGAAGGAAATGACCAAAGTAGAAGCTGATGCAGAAGCAGGGTTAGAATGGCACTTGGCAGATTGTACTCTAGTACAATTCAATGATAATGCTCCTGAAGATTTAGTTCCTCTGAGAACAATCTTTTCTCAAAAGAAAGGGACTAAATCTAGTAGTGTCGCTACGAAGTAGGATGAGAGGGCAAAGACTAGCCGAGGTTTGTTTGAACCTCTTCCTTAAAGAGTGACCAAAAGTGCAATTTTGCATCGTAAAGCAGCTCCTCCGGTTCTAGCTCTCAAGAAGAGTACAAAGGCAGTAATAAGTAAAGAGGCTCCTGCTCAAGTCATCAAGATGAGCAAGAAGGATTTAGCTAATAATGAGGTTCTTGCTCCACCTATCTAATGATGCAAGAAGGCGATAGCTAGTGGAGAGGTTCCTGTTTTGCAAAAGGGAAACACTACTTCCAAGAGCTCCACCACATACCAGAGGAAGAAGGCCAAAGTAAGTCGGAAAGTGCCTAAATCTCTTATTGGGAGCATGCTTCCTTGTGAGACAAATCCTTCTACCTTGTTGTCTTCTAGACCCATTGAAGCATTAGGAAAAATTGTGAAATATGTTGGTGCATTTGGTGGGGAAGATATTGAAGTTGTTGCTACTGAAGGGATTCTCATGGAGATGCATACCAATTAGTCGAGCGCTGTTAATGCATTAGTAGGAGACCAGAGGGAATCATCACCAAATTTCTTTGATTTGTATGAGGTCATTCATCAGCTTAGTGACATTCCCTCTCCTCTTTCTCCATTATCTCCAAACCTTCTTCATTTGGTAAGACCTTCAATTGAAGAGGAGGTTACCTCAACAGTGATCCCATTGGAGGGTGCTGCTTTTATATTTGTTCTTGAAGGAGACGCAAATAAAGCTACTTCTGATCTTGAGGATGAACATGCCGCAGATGAAGCCTTCCCCTCTACTCCTAGGGCGTTACAATAGATTGATGATAGCACTTATGAACCACATAGGGAGATATCTGAAGCATCAACATCTTGCTTTCATGCTTTACTCAGTGAGGATTTTCTTCAATGGTTGTCTTCTACTTGCATCAAGGTAACAAAGGAGCAAAGCAAGGTTCGACAGGACAACTTAGAAGATAAAGTGTAATCTTTTATCTCAGATTTTGCTAGATCACTGCAAAGAGCCTCTTCATCTAATGCAAATGCAAGTTTAAAAGATCATTTTCTATTTCGTGCTGAAGCTGAAGCTACAGAAAGGCTGAGTTGTGGCATCTCTTGTTTGTCAGCCATCTTCAAGCAACTCGAGTCTTTTCAGCAAGCGTGAGAATAGGCTGAGTTAGATGCTATCCCTAGACTTCCTGCTAAGGCCATCGCTACCAAGGAATTGAACTTGAGGATCTATGGTCTAAGATTGAGGAAAAATCATTAGCCATGAGCATGGCTTTGGAGCATCTTTCATCTCTTCAAGCAAAGTTGACCTCTTTGAGAGAAGATGTTAGAACAAGCAGAGATCGCCTTAAAGTCCTTTGGTGGGAGTTTCACTAGTTGAGCCATCATTTATCCTTTAAGAATCTCTTATTGCTTCCAAGGAGAAAAATGTAGCTAAAGGTTTAGAAATCATCAAGCACTTTAAGGAAGAAGTGGCCGCTTCCCAATAAAAAGTGATGGCAACTAAGGAGACTTTAAAAGAGTTGAAGTTATCTCTAATTGTGAACCTGGAAGCTGCTTAAGCATTGAAGACAACAGAGGAGCAGTTCAACCTTCTGAAGGAGCCTATTTTAAATGCTTTAACTCATTTGTAAACTCCTATATATGAGAATCTTACATGCTAATGAATGTTCAATTTTAGCATCTTTTTCTCACAATACTTGGTCTCTTGACATGTTTTCTTTTGTTTTTTATCGGCAATTCCACTTTTGCATGTAGATTGAATTGCTTAAAAAACATTTGTAGGGAATAAGGAAGGAGGAGCAAATGCCCCCAGTGTTTGCTCCCTTCTGGCTCATATATAGCAATGATTTGACTTTTGCATGTGGATCAAATCGCTTCAGGAACATTTGTAAGGATTAGAAAGGGGGAGCAAATGCCCCTAGTGTTTGCTCCCTTCCAGCTCATGCATAGTAACATTTTAGGAAACGCCCACTAATGGGTAATTCTCTTATACTATTACTATTTACAATCCAATATGAACTATTGGCATAAGCCTCTTGCACGACATAAGGGCCTTCCCACTTGGGTTCAAATTTGCCAATTAATTTCTCACCCACCATTAGTTTTGTCCTTAGTTTAAAAACTAAATAACTAGAGAGGTAAGCTTGGTGTTTAATCAATTGGTTATATGCCTCGGCCATTTGGGCTTGGTATAACTCAATTTTTTGCTCGGCTTGGAACCGCTTTTCATCCAAAGCGTCGAGCTCTTTGAACTGCAACTTGGCTTGTTGATTAGTTGTCAGCCCTGAATGTGATGCAACTCTAAGCGATGGGAATTGCACTTCCAAGGGTAAGACCACCTCTGCCCCTAACATTAAAGAATATAGAGTTGCATTGGTTGCTATCCAGTGAGTGGTGCGATAAGCCCAAAGTGCCTCTGGCAATTTGAGATGCCATTGCCGCTTATTCTTATCCATCGTTATTTTCATAATCCTTAAGATGGCTTTGTTGAATGCTTTTGCTTGGCCATTTCCTTGTGGATGATATGATGTATAAAACACATGTTTGATGCCTTACTTTTGACAAAACTTATCCATTTCCTCATTCTTGAATAAATTGCCATTGTCCGATGTGATCTAGCATGGACTACCATATCGATACACTATCTTGAATTTGATAAACTCGATTACTTCTTTGGCTCTGACTCTCTTATATCAGTTAGCTTCTGCCCATTTGGAGAAGTAATCAGTTGCAACCAGGATATAGGCATGTCTCTTAGAAGATGGAGGGTTGATTAGACCAATGAAATCAAATCCTCACCATGCAAATGGCCAAGAGATGCTTGCAGGTACCAATTCTAAATATGGTATGTGCCAGATATTCCCATGGAGCTGACATTGGAGACATGATTTGGCAAATTGAGGCAAGTTTGGGACCATGGTAGGCCAGTAATATCCTAGGTATTTGATCTGTCTATATAATCTTTGATCAGATGGATGCCTATCGCATTCGCTAGAATGTGCTTGCATGAGTGTATATTGAATCTCTTCCTCATTAAGACAATGGAGCCAAATTCCATCATATGCCTAGTGATACAGTATATTATTGAAATACACATATCGAGTAGCTCTTTTTCTTAGAGATAACCTTTCTTGTGAGTTTTCTGGGAGATTCCCATATTGTCGGTAGTTGATGTCCAGGATTTGCCAATCATCTTCCATCAATTCGATACAGGCTACGCATTTCACTCGCTTAGTAGTCTCTTCATCATATGAGTTAGGAATGCGGCTTCATTGCTTAACTTTGACAATGACTTCTTGGCCTCCGGCAACGGCTAGAGCAGTTGCCAAATTCGCTAGAGCATCAACGATGGTATTCTCAGTCCTTGGGATATGCCCAATGTTAACTTGAAAGAGTTGATCCAATAGCCCTTGTATGATATCATAATACCAATGCAAACTGGGGGCTGAGGAACCTCATATTTAGTGGTTAATTATCAGATCACTAGTTCCAAATCACCAAAGATGTCTAATTTTGTGATCCCAAAGTTAAGGGCAGTCTGAATTCCTAAGACTAATGCCTCATACTCCACTTCATTATTGGTGTAATTCATTCTTAAGTAGAAAGAATATGTAAAAATGTCTTTCTAAGGTGAAATGAAGATAATTTCAATGTTAGTACCTACAACTTTGGCAGCACCATCAAAGTAAATCCGCTAGGGAGTGTTGACTTATGTAATAAATACTTCCTCATCTAGCAATTCTTCTTGCACAATGACTTCTTCATTGACTGGATGAGCTACTAAGAAGTCACCCAAAACTTATCCTTTCATAACTTTTTGTGGGATAAAGGTGATGTCAAATGCTGACAATAGCAACGACCACTTTGCCAACCATCCTGATAGCATGGGATGAGTAATCAGGAACTTGAGCGAATCCACTTTAGAAATCAACCAAATCTCATGAGCAAGGAAATAATGCCTTAACTTTTAAACTATAAACACCAAGGTAAGGCATGTCTTTTCTATCGGAGAATAATTGCTTTCTACATCGATCAACCTGCGACTAAGGTAATATAATGCATGATCCTTACCATCTTGATTTTCTTACACGAGCAATGCCCCCAGCGATTGCTTGCTCATGGAGATGTACAGAATAAGTGGTTTACCCTTAGCTGGTGTAGCTAAAATTGGTGGGTTGTGTAGTAATTCTTTGATGGTGTTAAAGGCTTTCTAACAAGCTTCATCACAAACAAAGGCCACATCTTTCTTTAGTAGACAATGAAATGGCTGACATCTCCCTTCTAAATTGGTGATAAATCTTTGGATATAAGATACCTTGCCTTGTAAACTCCTTAGATCATCTATGTTCCTTGGAGGAGGCATGTTTCTGATGGCCTCTACTTTTTGTGGGTCTACCTCGATTCCTCGATGACGGATGATAAATTCTAAGAACTTGCCTGACCCAACTCCAAATGCTCATTTGAGTGGGTTCATGTGTAGCTTATTTTTCCTGAGCCATACAAAGATGGTGTGTAGATCCTCACGGTGTTGATCATGACTGTTAGATCTTAACATGGAATCATCGACATAACACTCAATATATTTGTGAAGTATGTCATGAACAATAACTTGCATAGCTCTTTGATAAGTAGCTCCTACACTCTTTAGTCCAAATGGCATAACTTTATAGTAAAAGACGCCTATTAGAGTGCAAAATGCAGTGGAAGCCTAATCTGCTGGTGCCATCCTAATCTGGCTGTAGTCGGAGTAGCCATCCATGAACGAGAATGTGTCATAGAGCAATGTACTATTGATAAGGAGTTTTATGTATGGTAGCAGGAACTCATCTTTTAGACATGCATTATTGAGATTGGGAAAATCAACACAAACTTAGATTTGCCCATTCTTTTTCTTTACTAGGACAACATTAGAGAGCCATCTTGGGAACTTGATTTCTTGGATGAAGTTGGCTTTCAGCAATTTGTTGATCCCATTAATGATCTATTGCTCCAATTGAGGTCTGAACTTCTTTAGCGCTTGCCTTACTAGTCGCTTGGAGATATGCATGAAGAATGTATTGCAATATCAGGATCTAAGCCAGACATTTCAAAGTACCTCCATGCAAAAACATAATTGAATTCCCTGAGATGGTCCATTAGCAATTGCTATTCATGCTCTACAAAAATTTGGCGATGAAGGTAAGGCACTTATCTTCGTCTGCACCCAAGTTGAACTCTTCAAGTTCATCGATTGTTGGTTGTCTACCATCTTCTAACCCTGACAAAGCTGCACCATTGGTTAATTCTTTTAAGGAAGAATTGGAGTAATCACCTTCTTCTTCCTCTAAATGGCCAGGGTTTGACTCATGATTGGGTTCATGCACATTGTCATCATGAGTCTCACTCACCATTTCTAACTCTAATTTGGGAATTGATGGGTCATCAATGACTTCTTTATCGTCTGCATCACCAGGTCCCTCCAAATTTGTATGTGACTCTTTGTCATCAAACTCAGATTCTTCCTCTTCTATTGATGCATGGTGAGAGGTGTAAACCATGTAGTAATGTGTAATTGTTGATAGGGCGGATGAGGTTTTTGACATCTTGGACTCAGTAGTAGCTAATTAAACATCTCACATAGTGGGACTGACAGTCGACCTAATACGCTCATAAGAGCTATCTTAGGTATACTCCTCATCACTATCCATGTTAGTATTATTGTTCGCACCAAGCCTTGTCTGATCTCATGGATACCAAAAACCCTTTAATTTTTCTTTGATTGGAACCAGGATGAGTGGACCGATTACCAACATATAGGGTTCATCAAGATAAATGTCAACGAGGTCAATCATCCTTCTGCATCCCTTGCTAAATTTCTAAAAATTTTTAGTAGATAGGAATTTCTTGGGTAGAAGATGAGAAGTACAACATTATTCATAGGGCAAGCCCATCTCCTTGAATACTAATCTTCCTTTTTTTACTTGGGATTATGGTTCAGGTTCTTTACCCTCAATGATTTCTGACTCAACCAATCGAATCAGTGGCCAATTATACTTAACCATTCTTGATTATAATTTTCTTCCTTTGATTTCCCATTTGCTGCTTTTAATGCTAAAATTGGAGGATGCCTCATGCTTCACTTAATTAGTACTCCTAGTGTTGATCATGAAATGCAAAGACTGTATTGGTTTCGAGACTACTTGAGACTAGCTTAGCATTGAAGGTGACAATGTTGGAGGAGTAGTGATTGTTCGCCTTGAGCCTAGAGTGTTGATCTGAAACTAGGTGTTCTAGACTAGTGCCGGTTGTGGCAACATATAAGCCCTCAAAGAGTTAGCAAATTGATTCTCATAAAGTCCAGCTAGTGAGGGTATGGCTTGTCCTTTGCCTATTAATGGCTTGGCCAATCCTCTCCTACGTCCTCTTACAAGTAGTCTCGGCATCAACATCCTAGCCTGGAAGGTAAAAGATTGTGGAGTGGAGGAAGTCGCGATTGGACTCCAGCTAAACATATTGTAAGTTAGCAGAGTTAGTGCTAGAGCAAGAGTGACTTGGTACTGCAACGGTTGTGGATGTTGACCTTTCCTCACCATCGTCATTAACTTGGAGCACTTCCAACTCTTTCATGAGTTTTAACTTGTCTTCTTGTGAGACTCTTATCACAATTTTAAAGCGTGAAGACATTTGTAGTGAAACCACTACTAATGGGACCGCTTGTGGAGGTACATCTTTTGATGAGGGTCTTTGTGATTTGTACCCTTATCTTTGGTAGTAAACGGCTATTACCTTCTGTCCACAGTCAGCTTGGTCGATTCTTTTGGCTGCTCCGGTTCATTTGGTGCCAGGTCATAGTATTGGCCTTCTGAGAAAAATACCTCTGAAATTGTGAATGGTCATACATTAGCTGATATGTGCCTCATTATGCTGTCCTAGTAGAACTTAAAGCATTGGTGCACCATGGATGCCATAACTTGGTATCAATGCAACCATGACCTTTCTAGAGGCAGGTAGTAGGACGTTCATGCATTAATGACATGGTAATTGATCTTTATGAGAAATCCTTGAATATCAAGGCTGAAGGTGATAATCCTCATGGTCCTTTGACTCTCTTGGTTAAAGCCTTGAAACACTAGAGTGCTACTTTTGAGAACGGACGAGCACATCCCAATATGCATCAGTACTTTGAGTGGAAGAATATTCACTATAGATCCTGGATCCAATATAATATGGTTAATCCTTATTCCCATTAAATCGCCACTTATGAACAATGGACGATTATGCTGAACTTCTAAGTAATAAGTTATTGTCTATAAAATTAATGGTTTGGTCTAAGTAATAAGTCATTATCTATGAAAGTAATGGTTTGGTTACATTCAATCATATTAGCAACCTTTGCAAGGTACTGGTCCTTGGCGAACTCATCTACCAACACATTTATGAGCCCTTGCTAAGACTCTTTATAGAGCTTAAGGGCATCGCATATGCTCAGTCTTATCGGGATTCTGTACAAGTGATTGATGACATCATAATCTGGCTTATTTGTTAGTTTTGAAGCTTCCCTTTCTTCAACAAGAGGACAAGGAATTCCAGGCATTGGCTCTTCTTACATTGATGCCTTTCCTTTGTCTTGAGTTGTGTTCTTCCCAGATAGCAACATCGCCATTCTTTCTGCCGACTCAGATGCTTCTTGTGGAGCATTCTCTTCATTTGGAATGATGTTGGTCATGTTGCAAGATACCTCCATAGGTTCTGATGATTCATGGATCAACAGCTTGAGCAGTTTAGGAAATGAAGTAGGTACCTCCTTGGGCAATGGAAAGGCCTTTCCCAATGTGATAATGCATTCTCATATTATGCATCTTTCTTCTCGTAATACAGGGCAATAAAGATGAATATTACACCATCTTAAGTTGAAATCATAAAGACGTTCACCTTCAAGAGTATGAATTCCTCGCACTTGTGTTTTAGAGAACTGAGAGGTCTAATCATAAAATCTATGTATGAATGCTTCAGTCAATACCTCCCAAGATCTAAATGATTTAGCCAGCAATGTTGCGATCCACTTTAGGGCATTGCTATTACCAACCAATGAAAATGGGAAGCTCCTGATCACATATGCCTCATTTTGCAACATCATTCACACTAAGGCTTGATACTGGAATAAGTGTTCAATCACGGCCTTGTAACTTTCTTTGAATGACTTCATCCTAAGCCACCCTAGGTAATGGATTTGTTTGAGTTCTAGAACTTCCATTAAAATAGGGGCTTTTATGTAGTCCAGGTATTCAAGAACCCTTGTAATATGTGATTTTATGAATACTTGTTCCTTTGGTGGGTCATCCATCACCCTCATCTTCTTCTTTTTGACTTGATTGAATGCCTCTATGAAGTTAGATGACATTCAATGGTAAAAATATTTCCTTTATGCCTGGCAAAGATGGATCTCTTCTGCCTTTGGGAGATCAAGAGATTGTGGATCACTCCAAGTAACATCCCTCCATTTGTGAACATAATTAGTCATGTTCTTGCCATAATGTTGGTCCTAGTTAATGAGAGACTTTCTGATTCCTTCCTTTCTTTTCAAAAGGAAGCCTAACAGGAACATGTCTTACAAGGGGACCCATTCTTTGGCGCCCTGCATTGCCAAAGTTTGGAACCAGTTCTTCTTCAATTCTAGGTAAAGTTAGCTTCCAAAATTTCGATGTATTTTTGCAAGGTTTGGATTTTCTCCGCATCACTCATCAATGTAGACGAGGATGTATATACCGGAAAATCACCAATATTGAATACAGCGAGACCTTGGCATCGATGCTTTCTCTGGCGATCGCACCTTTTATAAGAGCATTCTCGCTTCTTGTTTAGCTAGCTGGTGGAGGCCTCTCCTTTGCCAATGTGATAACAAGATGCTACTATTAGATATTCAAATAGATCATCCTCATTAGAGTTTGGGTTATTCCTAGTTTTTAAATCTAGTAAATTGTCCCAAAATGCTATCCATATTTCATCTGCAGCTAACGAAAGTGACGGTGATGGCTCCCAAGCATAGAACTTTGGGCACCCTTGACCAAGGCAGGCTCTCTTCTTCTTTTTTCCCACCATTTTCTTATAAAAGGATTTAAGCCTCTTAGGCTAGAGGTAATCCCCAATGATGTATGGTTGGAACCATGATTGCCAGTAGTGTATCCTTTCAAGATATGGGTATAAATCTTTTAGACACCGTTCCATTTCTTTTTGCTTTGCATGTTTGGTCTGACGATTTTGTCCCTTAAATCTCATTGATGGAACTTCTAGGATGTCTTTTGGGCAGACAAGATCCCAACCTTTGCCATCAACCATGAATTTTTTGTGTACCTCTTGGCTAGAGGTTTCAGAGAACTGATGACCAAATTCTTGTTCCAACATTGCTAGATTGAATTAGCCCTAATAAAATTGGTACCACTTCATCATCAGAGTACTGGTATTTTGGCTTTGGGATTTTCCTTTTCTTTGATTGTCTGTCATTGCCACCAGTTTTAGTCTTAGTGGTGCTGACAGAGGTGTTCGGTTTGCATTTGTCCAATTCTTTCTTCTTGGGCTAGAAAGTGCTTTCTTTTTTATTTTCATCTTGAACTTTGCTATTTTCAGAGAGAAAAAGGAGGCATTCCTTTCGACTTAACTCATTTTTTGGTGCTCGAAAGGTGGTGATCTGCTTATTCACCAGGATTGCAAGGTCAACCTTGATACCCTAGGTAAACTCTTTGCTCCTCTATTAAAGTTGCCTCACATTTACTGGCTTTCTTCTGCTAGAAAGATGAACTCCTCTACTGGTTCCTCATCCCTTTGCCTCATAAGGGAGAGGTCAGCTAATGTGATAACTTTTTTAAGCATAAAGAACTTTGCCAAAAATAAATTCTGCAGGTCATTCCAGGTCTTGACTAATCCTGCCGGAAGCGTCAAGTACCACTAGAATGCTAATCCCTTGAGTGATGAGCTAAATAGTCTTAAGCAAAGATTGTTATAGACAACATAGTTTCCCATGTTGAGATTGAAGAGGGTGAGATGATGCTAGGGATCATCCATCAAACGTATGGAAGTCTATCATTTGGAAGCATGGCAGGAATGGCTCATTCTTGATCTCTAATGGATATGGCCGATGATAAATGTTTGGCACTTAATAAGGCAAGTTTATTTGCTATTGGATTCGATTTCATCTGATATGGTTGTGCATGTGCATTTGCACTGAATGGTTGTGGTAGAACATTTGCACCAAATGACTATGCACGAACATTGATATTAGGCAATTGCCAAGGTTAAGCAACTAGAGAGGTGAGGGGTGATGTATCTGGTCCAATGGGATCCCCTCTTGGTGGGTTAAAGATGAATGGTCCCGGCAGTGTAACCATTCCCATGGATGGAAGGTTGGGAGGGTGTGCAGCGTTAGATGGTGGGCCAGGATTGGAGGTTTGGCCAACATTCTATTGTGCACATGTCTCTCTTAACCGCTGATTTTCAACCTTGAGTAATTCCAATCATCTTGTTATTTCTTCCATGGAAGTAGAAGCTACATTTCCCTTAGCCATGTAAGACATGACTATCGGGGCGAATTGATGTCTATGCATCAATTGGTGAGTAGATGTAGATACCTGATCTTCTCTCCTAACATCCTCTAGTAGAGAATGAAATATCGGGGGAGGCACCAGGGATCTAGCCATCAACCTCATAATGATTTTTTGATGATGCAGGCTAGGTCATGTAGTTAACAAGTCCCTGTCGACCGAAGTGGTGCACATACACTAACAGGCTGCACCTTCCTCTCTTTTTTGGTCTGTTTTCTTTGGGCTACCCAAATCAGCCCTTCTTTCCCTCTTTTCTACATTCAATGTCTTCCTTGGCATCTGTAGGGTGCTTATCCTATTGATTTCTCTTCTTTGAGAATCAGAGAGATTCGCTAAAATAGCGAACACATTGCTTTCCTAGTATTTATCTTAGGATAGAGATGGTCTTCTTACTATTGTTGTGTGCTTCTCGGATGACAACTTCCATCCCTCCTTTTCTTGCATGGTGAACCTATAGGTTGACCTCTTCTTAGACTTTCCTTTCTTCACCGTGCTCCTCCCAGTTCCTTTGGCAAATTGAGCATAGTCCTTGGCGGCTTTGCTCTGTGCATTCCTTCCAAAGGGGCGAGTAGGTTTGGGATTGAAGGGAGCTTATGTCAGCCTCTCCTTGATTGCACTAGGGAGGTTGAAAGCTACAACCTTCTTCTACCTTATGGGAGTAGAGACCTGAGTACTCTCAGTCTTTAAAGAGTTTGAAGTGGTGTTATAGACAAATTCATCTCCAATATTCTAGGAGCATGAGGGGAAATAACTTTTCTCCTCAGCCTTCTTTTTTGTGCTTCTTCTCAACCTCATTGTTAAAGATTGAGTCAGTAGAAGCCACTCTTGGTGCTGCTAGGGCAGCCTTTGGTGCTACTAAAACTATTCTGGAAGTTGCCAATGCAGCACCAGGTGAGAGGAAAATTAGAGTCGCATCCCTCTTATAGATGGCTAGTGCTTGGCCGGCCAGCACCATAATGAAGGAGTGGGGGACACTCTTGTCAAAGTTGCACAGGGTGTTGATGGCAAAACCGTTGCCTACTAGGAATCCAAAAGTGAGTGAGGTTGCCATTAGGATTGATCTTGAGAGAGGAAAGAGAGTGAGTATAGAAATGACCAAAGATCTATAAAGAGAAACAGAAGAACTTAGTCAATTCCATAAAAGAATAAAGTGTCTAAGATGCATTAGTATTACTTTTCCTTAAAGAAGAAGGGTGGGAAGTTTCAAGTTGAGTTAACCATTTTTGTAAAAAGTATGAAAAGGGGAAAAACAAAAATGGAACAACATATATAAGATTTATCATTTGTGGAATGAATCAAATAATTTTCATTTTGCTATTAATTATCCTCAATTGATTACACTTATTATGTACATCAAAAAAATTGTATTTTCACATCCTAGACCACAAGTGGTACTAATTAAATCTCCATAATGGGAGAAAACCCTTGATTAAAAGAAAAAGTACAATGCATCTTAGAGACACAAAAATAAAACACACACTCTCTCAAAATGAATGTGTGCTATCTTTGGGATCACCAAGCACATTGTGATGACTTAATATTTAGGAGATCACCTAAAGCTAGTGGGTGGATAAGATGACATGACTCTAGACTAGGTTGCTAGATACTGGGTCAACCTAAAGAATGGGCATTTTGATCCAATTGATTTTTCCTAGATGGAATCAAGACATTTCTACTATTTGTACTATTAGAACCATAGATATAGTAGGTGGTTTGTGACCCAACTGGTGTATCCGAAGGACTCAAAACTTGGTGATCTCTATTATGTTTAGACCTAAAAGAGACCAAAAGAAAATAGGTAATCTAGGTTTGATTCGTCTTTCTCTCATTGCTCATGAGAGCCTTAAGAAGAATGGGCCAGGTTAATTGGGTTTAGCTTAGCTCTCTCATTTACCCATGAAAAGCTTAGGAAGAGTGGGATAGCTCGATTCTCTCAATTACCCATGAGAACCTTAGGAAGAGTGGAATTAGCTCGACTCTCTCAATTACCCATGAGAAGATCAAGAAGAGTAGGTCAGGTTAGTTGGATTTGACTATTTGGTAAATAATATCTGCTAAGGTTTGACTGAATGAGTCATGATTCAGTGAGTCATGACTCAGTGACTTAGTAAGTCATGACTCAATGACTTAGTGAGTCATGACTCAATGACTCGGTCCTAAACTTATGCTTTAGGATGATTTGGTGAGTGTTGTTTGCTAAGGTTTGACTTGGTGACCCGATCAAAAACTTAGGCTTTTGAATAAATTAGGAAGTGGTGTGTGCTAAGGTTTGACTCGGTGAGTCATGACTCAGTGACTCGGCCCTAAACTTAATCTTTTGAATGAGTTGATGAGTGGTGTTTTTCCATATCTCGATAAACAAAAGCGGGTGATCTCTGCTGTTAACCTAGGAAAGATCGTAGATTCAGGTTGCATGAATTAAGACTAATTATACTTTGAGTTAACTAAGTCTAATCATGATTAACACTAATGATAATGATTAGTGCTAATGGCAAGTCTTAGTTAATTTAAGATAATGTCATTAATTCCCAAATTTGTTTAAATAGGTTTTAATGTGTTTAAAATGTCTAATCCACATTATCCTATTCTCCATTAGCCATATGAGACCCACCATTACCACAACATGGGTGAGACACATGTGTGTACCATGGTGGGGCCAAGGCTCAAACATTAGAAAAATTAGTTGCAACCAAAGGCCACTAGTTCAAGTGAAGCACTTGCCTCTTACAGACTCCACAAGCTCCTTCTCCAAATTCTATATTACTCTCTTAAGAAGAGGGAGGGATATTTATAGGCTTGAGGTCCAGCTGCACCCTAAAGGTAGTTTAGGAATATTAGCTTCACCATTAGGACATTTTTAGAATGTCAACTTCAATATCGGGGATATTTTTGGAAATTCATGGAAATGAGCCCAGCTTCACCATTTGCAGTATTTTGGGAATTCCTGGAAAATAGACTCAGCTTCACCATTTGGGCAGTTTGGGAATTCTTTGAAAATGGGCTCAACCTCACCATTTGGCTAGTTTGGGAATTCCTGCTTCACCATTAGGGCATTTTGGGCCTCCCTACGTCACCATTGGGGGCTTTCTTGGAAAATATGTTGTACCATCCTAAAATGATGCAGATTTTCTTCTCATTGAATTTTATTAATTACATGCATGTCTAAGTAGATACCAAGTAATAAATTTGTAAAATAGATTTTATGCTGCACAAAATCTATTTACTTAGAGTTGATTTACCAGTCTTATTATATATGATACATGCATATATATTAAGTTCAATTTCACAAAAAAATTGATGTGGACAACTTTGTATTTGTGAAAAATGCACATCTAGCAAAAAAAATATTTTTTGCTACATGTTTTGCTAGCTTCCTTATTGCACAGGCAAAAATCATTGCACTTTGGGCAACAAAGTCTTCTAACTACACAGCACATCAGCAAAATTGTGGAGTGGCTTGTTGTTGTTGCCCATCCCATTTGCACGTCACATCGGATGCTCCTCAACTACACACCACCTCAGTGAAACATCACCCTCAACATTGTTGGCTACGTGAATAAGAATTTACCCCATCTACATGGCACATCTATGAAATGCCTTCTCCATGAGTTCCTTGGTTGCACATCCATGTCATCTTCGAAGATAGAGTTTCACCTGTACGGTTTAGGAGATGCCAACTGCATAGCGAGAATTTACTTTCTTTTTGACTGGGCACCATTTCAGTAGCACAACAAAACTCCTTTGCCAAGTGCCTTGGCTGTGTGGCCATGTCATCTCCAAAAATAGAGTTTCAAATGTGCGGTTTGGGAGAGGTTGACTACGCAATGGGAACTTGCTTTTTTCCTTAGTGTGCCATGTGAACGACACGGTAGAACTCTTTTGACTCCATTGGAGAAAGTCTTCATCCCATCAGCATCCCCCACCTGCATGCCACATCAGTTGCTCCTAAGTTGCATGGCACATTAGCTATGTGGCCAAGCTCCTTGTCATGTCACTGCGTATTGAAGTCATCTTGGGCAGCACGTCACCCGAGTTCATTGCCACCCTTTGTTTAGCATCATCTTTTCCGCACCCATGGAATCTCTGCCAGCCCAAACTAAAGGCTGAAAGCACCTACGGTCAAAACTCTCTGCCAAGCCAGACCAAACCCATCTGACTTTTAGGTCTTTGCCAAGAAGGTGATATTGCCGGCAACTTTTCCATGGTAGCTTCTACAAGCAAAGCTCAACTGCCATTCTCCATCTTCCCGTCTACTGACGACACTGCCCATCGCTAGTTGCATGATGTTACCGACGAATGCAAGCCGACATGATAACTTCAGGTGCGAGGAACTAGCTCGGATTCGCTATCATTGCTTGCCATCATTGATGTCGCCCATCGCTGGTCACTGTCTCCATTTTCCAGCAGATTAGGGAAGGAAGTGGGCCATCAGTTGGATGGTCGATCTGCTCCTGTTAGAAGCTCAACAATAACTTCCTGATCTTTGAGGACTTTTCACTACATTGGATCATTACCTTTGTTCACATGAGAATTCGGATAAACATCAGAAAAACCAATCCATTTTGGCCACAAATTACCATTGTGATGCCATTGTTCGACCACCAGATGGTCAATTTGCTCTGACCATAATGTCTTTGCTGATGTCCTAATGTCAATGCTAGAGTGGATTGCGGGGGGGGGGGGGGGGGGGGGGGGGGGGGGGGGGGGGGGGGGGGGGGGGGGGGGGGGGGGGG
>JAYJMB010011404.1:1475-17398 GCA_036873735.1 Pouteria campechiana
TTATGAACGGTGAAAACAACTTATCTTAGTTTTCATACAAATCATTACATTCTTCAGTCTATTTTCCTACACTTTACTTTACTCCCTCCCACATGTCATGCGCTTCCAATACAAAATTCGTTTGTTTCACTACTCCAAGGAAAGAAAATAGTTCAACAACCTTCCGTTGGGGTGGTCCAAGCCTTCCAATGTCGCCCCATCTCTCGTGTGTCACATGTACTAGTAGAAGTCCTCGTCACTCTCAACTTATTCCCATCCCACGTGAAACACTCCACGCTCTATATTAAGTGCCCAACGAACCCCTCTTCCTACCTCAGCAATCTTTGTCTAATAGGATTCTTATAAGAGGGATGACTACACACCCCTTTGTAGTAGGGTGTGTGGTCACTACTTTACATCATCTACATTTTAACTAAGCAAAGTAGTACCCACTTCGCTCTATATTCTTTTTTTAATCATTAATTCTACATTTTAATTATTATTTTTATCTTCAATTATTTATTTATATATATTCTCCACTTATAAATTATTAACCACTCTAATTTTTTTAATTATTAATTTATTTTTTCAAACACATACTTAACTATATTTTACTTATATGCTATTTTGTCTTTTTTATAATATACTCCTCGCTGCACTATAAACCTAAATACATAACCTTTTCCTTTACTAACTATACAAACACACCTTAAGGGTGCATTTAGGGATGGAGAAAAGATGTGGGGTAAAGGGGAATATAGAAAATTGAAAGAAAAAGGAGTGATGTAAGATAATAGAATGTAATAATTAAAAATAAAATAAATAAAGATAAAATAGGTAAGTTTCTTGTATAGAAACATGTAAAATAATGATTGAAAATATAAGTAAGAATAAAAAAAGAAAAAGTTGTTTGATAATTAAGATATTAAATCATATTAAAAGGGATATAAAAAGTGGTGAAAAAAGATGAAAAAATCTTCCACGCACAATTTTTTTCCTCAGCACTGAACATACCTTGCGTGTCTTGCTGACTTGCTTCACTTGGAGCAATTCAATAAATAGACCACCCTTGACTCCTGTCGTGCAAGTAAGCTTCACTACTCCTTTTGCCTTGAAGAGGCCTACTGCAAGACAGCAAGGCCAACTTCTCCATGAAGCTGAGAAGACTAGCTGGGCAGTGAAACAGCCACGTAGCTTTTTGGGTTTTGCTAGACAGTCAAGCAGCCACGTTGTCCTTTGGGTTTCACTAGTTATTGCAGGAGATTCCTTAAGAACTACGAAAAAATGGGAACCCCAGTAGCCACACGAGGCATGCACCCAACGTTCAAGCAACCGCTAGAATAATATTATTACACTGTCAAGATCACAACTCTCCACACTTGTACAAGTTGAAAACCCAAATGCAAATGCACAAATGAGTCCAAGTTACAGCGCAAAATTTTCAGCCTTGCTGCTTATCGAGCTTAATTAAAATCACATTCAAAAATCTACGGCAAGTATTTATTTCCTCTTTGCCTTGCTTTGAAGAATCATTAAACATTTATTTTCAGAAAAGACCTTTCCTTGAGGAACTGCTACTGTACATACAGTAGTTCTACGATTCCATGAATGGACGAAGTCTCGCTGGCACGTCCTGGCAACAACAATCAGATAATCGAGTTGCGTCTTTTCTATTTTCTCTCTTTCTTTCCTTTTTCATATTTAATGAAATGAAAGGCTGAGATTTGTCCATGGGCATGCATTATCTCAAGGTCGGAAATCAATATCAACTAACTTTCTCGTGTCGCGTCTAACTTCGGCTTTTTCCGGACTTAATTATCTTATCATAAGTATTTTCAGTTTTTTTTCTAACCCACAATCGCGAGATCAATCAGTTCTGTGCCCTACTTTAAAGCACTTGGTTAAAAAAAAAAAAAAAAAAACTTCTGCTGATAATTGGTCTAAATTCTAAAAGAAAAGGTTAAAATCCCTTCACTATGGATGACGTAGTCAAGGTAATTTTGTTACAAAGGTTGGGTTGAATCCATCCTAAAATTCTAAGGCTCTGTTAAAAGGCATGAACCTAAACATATAAGTCAGCCAACGAAAGAGTCAACAAACTATGTAAAAACATAGAAATAAAACTTAGGCTTAGATTGGTAATGTGAAAAAAGAGGGTATGAAAAAGTTTTTTTATCTTTCTCAACTCTTTTTTACACTTTTCATATAACTTAACATATTAATTATCTAATAACTTATTTTTCTTTACTATTATATGTATTCTCAGTTATTATGTTTTTATCTTTTCATACTAAAGGTTTACATATTTTTTTATTAATTTTATTTTTAATCACTATCTCTTATCATATTGTATTATTTTTTTCCTTTAACTTTATATATATGTGTGTGTGTTTATTCTTCTGTCTCTTTTCCTCCTACCCCAACGAACCCTTACTGTTTCACATCCCTTCTCATTGCTCGCATGAATCAGACATAGGAAGCTTGGGCATATAAAATAAAATTTGAGGAAAAAAAAAACAAAAGACAAGATATGAGGCGCAAGAAATAACATAGAAGGGCGTTGAGATTAGCTTTGATATCATATTAGAACGATTCAATCCATCTCAAAATGAATAAAATCCGCTGACTGATAGTAAGAGAGTATTTATCTAGATGGAAATTGTTATTTACAGGAACCCAACTTGGGGCTTAGATAAACTGAAATAGCCCATGACCTGAATCCTCTTAATTGAAATTCTAAACCCACCAATAGTTCTCCTCTAGTACAACCGCAGTTCAGAGCGGATCACCAAATGGGTCTCTCTCTCTCTCTCTCTCTCTCTCTCTCTCTCTCTCTCTCTCTCTCTCTCTCTCTCTCTCTCTCTCTCTCTCTCTCCAAGTCAGAAAGGATGGTAGTTTACTTCCTGCTTCCGTAGGGATTCAGTTTCCTTTCCTGAGCTGAAAAGGAACCACGTAATGCTCTTCTGCTACTCTTGAAAAAGGATGAGTACTTCATGCTTCCGTAGGGATTCAGTTTCCTGGGCTTTAAAGTAACTACGTGGTGCTCTTCAGCTACTCTTGAAAAGTAACTCGTGAATCTCATGTTTTCAATCAATTCTCTCATTACCGTGCACTCTTCTCCCATATTTTCTCTGCTTATAAGTGTCAATTTCTTGCTAAAATCCATTTATTCCACACTTTCTCATCATTTGTGTGGACAGTAGCTCATCTATGCAGGGCATCAACCTACCCACAAAAATCCAAAGCAACCGAGTGGCCTTTCAGGTATGCTTCTTCTCAGCCAAGTGGGACCCAATTCATTAATAATTTAGGGTAGAATACAAAATATATACTAAACTGAAAAGTTAATCTGTTCTAGAAGGGGAAAAATCATAGGAAAGGGATAATCAATTCACCATGAAAATAAATTACAACGATACACTCAGGATGTCTCACAGATTACAGAAATTAACTTAAGATGTCTTACGTATATCTCATGAAATGCTTTATACATATTCTCAAATTAATACATTTTAATAATCATCTCTCACACTCATCTTCGAGAAAAATACTAAGATCTACATGATAACTATACTTTTTAACCTTAGAATTGCCCCATTAAATCCCTAACTGAAATCTTATTATATAGTTTTTCAAGGTATGCTTTCCTACATGGATTCCTTTAAGTCAATCTCATATATACGTGCCCAATATTAGACTTTATAAAATAAAAGACACAAAAAACTTAGCACCTTTTAATTTCTAACAGCACAAATGAAGCCAACTTAGTTCCAGGCATTAACAATTCATTGCTTTGGTTTGAATCAAGTCAAATAAATTAAAAAATGGGTAAAAAAAATAGGAATAAAACGGACCCATTATCAAATAGTGCGTGTGACTTAGTCTTATCACCATGTTTTCAAAAAATGAATCATTATGTGCTTTTATGCAAATCAGTAACCTATTGTGGGTGGAGAAAACATTTAAAAAACAGCACTAGTTGAGCTATTCTGACCATTTACCTTACTCGATGGATATGAGCACTGATCTTTTTTTTTACTTGTAGAGGATAAAATCAAAACCGCCAGTACCAAAATTAATTGCAGCATTGGAAACATTTAAAAGCATTCATGTGTCTGGAATCTGATTTCATCTCTAGTTTCTGCACGGTATAAATTCTACTTGGAAAATGGAAATGCGCTAAGAACCAGTCCAGGTGATAGATTGGGTTGGAATATTCTTAACTTAAGCCTGACAGAGACTGATTTAGAACCACTAGCGGCTAACCTACCACCTTAGTAAGCTACGAGGAAGATGTACTAAAAGGAGCCTCGAAATATCCTAAAAGCTTGGCAGGTAGATGGCTGTACTGTACCAATGTGAGCCTGCCTGCAGGAATTGCCACCAATATATTTTCTCTACACTAGACCATGGTCGAACAACATCTAGTTCTCCAAAAATCAATTGTAGGGGCTCTAAGGTTGAGAACAATCAATGACAACGCGACCCAGTTTACCTCAGGTCAAGATAAGAGCTATGCAAATGCCAGGATCCAGGTAAGTGCTTGGAACCGTTTACTTAGTTAAGAAAAGAGAAATAATTTTGATTAAAAACTCTTGTAATAGATCACACAAGAAAAATGTTATATTGTGTATAGAAATAAAAAAACCTTAAATTATTCATGTAAATATTTAAATTAATATACGACAAAATAATGCTTTAGATGGAATATAATTTTGCAGGATGCAAAATTTATTAGAAATTTTTAATGGATTTACATGTACTCTTCGAGAGTTTATTGGGCATTTAAATTTTTCATCAAGATAGCTTTAGGTAGTATAAATAAATAAACGTGTGAATATAAATATAATGGTTAGTCCAAATTTAGTCAAACTATCTTTGGATGGTGCGAAATAAAAGGGTTGTACCAATTCAATCATTGCTCATTAAATAAACGATTAAATTTTTTTCGTACATATATAACTAAATAATGATACTGAACATTTGATTATTAGCCATAATTTAGTCCACTGCATTGTTAAAATACATAAATATTACGTTTTTAGGTCTGTTTAGATGAATGGAAAGGAGAGTAAAAAATAGAAGAAAAGACAAGAGAGAACATGGAGAATAAAAATAAAATAACATGATAAACATAGAAAAGGAGAACACAAATGGAAAAAAAGACGAAATAGGTATAATGATTTTAGAAAAAGTAGAATAATAAATGGAAAAGATAGGCTTTTCATAGAATGTATAATGATTTTAGAAAAAAGCAAGGTAATAAAAGGGAAAAGATTGGGTTTCTTTATGGGATTAACAAGGTAATAATAGAAAAGATATAGATAATGATTTAAAAATAAGAGGATAAAAAGAAAAAAATATATAAAAAGAGGATTCAAAAGGTTTATACATCTTTGTCTTACGTTCGGATGGACCTCTAATTAAAATATGTTTGGTTTGAGGTTAAAAAAATGTAAAAAAGGATAAAATGTTAAAAAATAAAAAATATATATAACTAGTAATGTGAACTATATAGTTATGATATTAGCTCTAAAGTAAGTAAAGACAAAATAAATAAACTTTATCTAAGTTTAGAAAAAAGTATAATTGTTATGATAATTAAAGCAGCACCATATGAGTGCAAAGAAAAAAGTAGTTTTCCCATTTTTACTATAATGAGCTTTTAACCTTTTACAAATCCTTGGAAAATGATTTCAAAGAATCATTTCTTTGAAAATTTCGAGGAACCTTCTCACTTTTTAAGCCAATAAATTAATTAGAAAAAATCTATTCTAAACATTACATTTACCATTATTACTTTAGTTAAAATTATTAAATTATTTTAATTAAAGATTTATGTGGGCCACATTATTTAAAGATGTATAAAATTATATATAATATAAAAATTATTTATATTAATCTATGCATATACTCAAATGTCTAAAAACTTTGTTAAATTATGAATTAATACAGAAAGAAGGCTTTAAAAGGCATAAATGTAAAATTATATCCTCGTGGTCTAATAAAAAATAAAAAAAATTAAATGATAGACATTAGCTCTTAAATTATTTTAATTTTGGGCATATTTAAGTATTTTTATATAATCTTTAGATTATTAAGTAAATAAATGATGTTAAGTAAGATTAATGGATTAGATTTCATTTCTACTATCCAAAAAATTTAAAAGTAAAAGATTCCTTAGAGAAAGGAATGGTTCCTTTGAATAATTTCCCCACATCTTTTACCTCAAATTAAACACAACTTTAATGTGTGATGGGCTCAGAACGAGTTGGATCAATCTGAAATGACTTATGTCCCAACTCAACTCCAAACTTGGCTGGACTTTAAGACGTATTTCCAACCACGTTCAACCCAACCCCAGGCTCATTGCCCAAAAACTGGGCCGAGGCAATGAAACAGACCCCCTTCATGTCAGGCAAAACACCTATGTCTGCTGAGTGTCGGTACGTCCGGAGTTTGGCCTTAAACCCAAAACCCTAGGAAGGATTTCTCCCCTCCTCCTAATGCAGATTTTATTCAGAACCCTCCGCTCCTGTCATTTCTACAGACACCTCGTACAACAAAACCCTCCGCTATCCCTGTCTCCTCCTCCATCTCCTTCGCCTCTTCTCCGATGTCTAGATTCTGGGGTTTTATCCTATCCGTACACCTTCATTCCTCGTTATTTCTCATCCTCCGCTGCTTCTTCTCAAAGCGATTTCGATTTTTTGGACGAACGAATCGAAGCCGAATCGAACCATGGGCAGGAAAAGACAAATGAGTCGAATGCGCACGAATCAACTGTGGCATCCCCAAATGCATCGAAAACTACAGAGCAGCAACAGCACAGATCTGTAAAAAAGAAGAAACGGGCGAAGGGGAAGCCTCTTGGTACTTCGGCATTGCAGGAGATTCAGGAATTGAAGGAGAAGATACAGATATTGGAGAAAGAGATGCGGATTCTGAAACCAAATGTGGCGAAGAAAGACGGAGTGGAAGCCTACCAACCTAAATCTCAAAGCTTGTACTCTATTTTTAAGCCACCACCTCCTCCTCCTCCTCCTCCTCCAAAGAAGAAAACCACACCACGCCGGGAAAAGAAGTCGACCGAAATGGTGCAGTCGAGGTCTTCGGGCAAGGCACTGAAGGAACTGTCGCCTGAGATTCTTTCTTTCGTGAACCGTCTACATGAGGAAGGATACCTGAAGGAAGCCAACTTCTTGAAAGACGGGGAATTGGATCTTGATGGCTTTTCGAACAATTACTTACACAGCTTTGTGAAGTCTGCGGCAGAAAGGTTTGGACACAGCCATCAGGAAATTGCAAAGTAAGCATACATCTAACTTTCCCATTGAGGAAATATCTGTTAAGCCTCCTTTAATGCTTTCTGTTGAAATTATGTATTGCATCTAGTCTTGGCAGCTGGTTGGGTGGTTACTTATGCTGCATCAATGTGGGTTTTGGTAGGATTTTGTGATATGTTCAAATGGCAATGAACTAGAAAAATATCATGCATGACATGCTCCAATTTCCAATCACATCTGAAATCATTATCCATGCTTGTGCCCCGATGGTCAAAATCGCTAATGGTAGCCAGTGGTCCTGTATCATCCATTGAATAATAAAAATTTAGTTAAAGATTTCGATTGAAAATTTTTATCATCGGCTGGCCAAGCGACATTTTTCTTACCCTCAGACCAAGGATCTTAGATTAATCTATGGTAAATGGCTCACATTGAGCACCAGTCATTTGTCAAAATGGTCCTAACTGATATTTTCACCTTTGAAACCATTTTATGCACACTGCAAAAAGTGGTAGGGGAAGACAGGCAATTTGTTTGCATCCAGATTCCACATGTACCAATGGAGTCAAAGCTCTGCACTGATGGTAGCACAAGCATTCATACCATTCTTGGACCAAAAGCGGAGGATTATTTTGCTTAAGGGAATAGTGAGGAGCCAACTGTTACATATTTATGATAGGCCTTGTAGTGAACTTTGGCCTGGCTATTGACATTTTGCAGATAAATATAATTTGCGAATGGCTAAGCTGTCTTGCACTCCATGCAAACAAGTTGAAGGGGTTTGTAAGCTTTCTAACTTGTAATGTCATCATGTTTTGTAAAATAAAGCCTTCAATTTCCCTTCTAATCACCCTGACAATGGAACTGGTGATGTTATGACCATAATTGACAAGAATAATGCTAGAGTTTCATTTTAATTCAATTAGAAATTTTAGTGGAAAATGGTTGTTGTTTTATGAATCTCCAATAGCTACTTGATTCCTTTGGTCAAAATTTATGCTGTAACACCATGGAAGATATCTAACTAGCAAAGCTTGAAATTATAACTGAAAATTGTAATCAAGTATTTGGCTTGGCTGGTTTAACCTGAGTCTGAAGTGGGAATTGGGCTATACTCATAGTACCTTTCATGCAGGCAGTCAACCAACACTTTAGATGAATGCTGATGCAATCACATGGGCTCTTTCTTTGCGCTGCACCATTAACTGCTAATGGCCATAGGGGCAAACCAGTGCACTCACCTAGCAATTTTAGAATGAGTTGGGATTCCACTGATTGCCACCAAACCCCAAAATGCCTTTCCTAATATTGGTTGTGAATTAACTGGATTCAATTGCATCAATTTTCAGCGCATTTTTCTTCTAGGGAGGAAGTTGATGATGACTATTTTGATCAGTATATTGTTGTTATTTTCATTAATATCTTGACTAAGCAAAATCCCAAGTAGATTGGTTGGTGTGAATCTTCCTGAAATGTCATGGTGTGTGAAGGATGAAAAGAGATACACCATCTACCCATATATACTACCTGCCTTTCGATCACATATAGGGTCAATCACACTTATGTGACTTTTAATTTTACTTTGAGAGGCCTCTTTAATTCATCTTAAAGGCTAACTCTTTATGAATAATCTGGTTGTTTCTTTTTGATTAAATTCGTTGTTAAAATTCTGTTTAACACAAATGTAACAGTGTGCGTGTGTGTTTTGGGGGTTGGATTATGCTTAGATGTTAGAACCTTTCCTTTAAGCTTGAAATTGGCTTTCAATAATCTCTCTTTGGGAGACTTGTGGCTGCTTTGTCCATTATTTAGACTCTAGCTGGGATTGCAATCTTTGTTCTCTCAGAGGTTGGGGCATATGTTGGGACCAGTCTTCTGCATTGTAGAATTGGAGAATTCAAGTTTTCAGCCTATTTACTTGTAATTCTCAATCCTTTGTTAAAGGAAAAGAATTCTAATATTTCCAGTTTTTGATGGAATCTTTTATATCTAATATAAGTTTTGGTTAATTTCAATTGGAACTTCTTTTTTGAATAGGATCTTAAAATGTGTAGGGTTGTAATCACTTTGTAGTCTATCTATAGACTGGTTACAGATTGTTAAATTATTGCAATTGATGTATGAAAATGTATTCTGGCAAGGTGATCTTTCTATACAAATATGTGCAACTGGTCTTTTCCTTTCTTCCTTCTTAGAGTTGGTGTTGTATTATTCTCCTTGCACCTGATATCATTCCTTTTGTGCTGAAAGCCTTAGATTCTTGCTTTTGTAGATACTTATCTGGGAGCGACCTGAAAAAAGTTGCCCTCTTTGGCTGCCCAAGGATTGAAAGAAAAACTGTCTTTCCAGCGAAAG
Source organism: Pouteria campechiana (assembly GCA_036873735.1). Taxonomy (NCBI): domain Eukaryota; kingdom Viridiplantae; phylum Streptophyta; class Magnoliopsida; order Ericales; family Sapotaceae; genus Pouteria; species Pouteria campechiana. Next base: position 11,096 of record JAYJMB010011404.1, read on the forward strand.
GTCTTCGGAGTTTTTTTAACATTGAGGAAGACATTGTAAGCAACTTCTTTAGCCATTTTCCCCCCTTTGTTGATCATCTGGAGATTATTTTCTAATAATTTCGCACTTTTATTCATCTTGGGATATTTTCTTGTATTTTTCATGCACATAGGTTTGTCGGGCTTGTAAACTGAAAAGCTCATGCCAGTTCATGAACCACAAAGTAAGAAAGGTGGAGAATGTAGAGTTAATGGGCACATTGAGGTTGCTGACCTCATATGCTTTAGAGGATGTGCCGCAGCCACTAGTAGTATCTGATGATATGAAGCTTTCTATCAACAAATTGCTGAAAGAGGTGGTTAATCTCAGCAAGTGATGGCTTGATTTGAAGACCTTGATGCTTCAATCATATCGAAGGTTAGGTAGCAACAGTGAACTGCCAAGGGTCTTCACATGTTTGTTGTCAGCTCTCTGGAAGACTCCTTATCTAAGGCGATTCCTCAAAATTGTAATTCATCGGACAGCTCAACATCCCGCAATGTCAACATCTTTCTGATGTTTCATTCAGTTCCTATGTTAAACATTTCAATTGACAGCACAGCTACAGCGACTAAAAAGTGTGTGCTCGGGCGCGCGCGCGTCTTGGCAGAGTTTTTATGCATGGAGAACGCCTTCTTGCTTGGTTCAGGCATTCATCTCCTCCAGTAATGCATTCGGTTGTTGCTTCTCTCTAAAGCATATGGAGAAACATCAAAAATCCCTTCAACATTGATCTGGTGGAGTGGACCTATCATCTTGTTGGTATTTCAAATTGAACAGATGTCGAGTACATCCAAGTAACATGGGGGCCATTATATGAATGTTTGTTATTTTCATTTTCGGAAACTCAGTCTAATGACAGCAGGACAGAGAAAACGAAGGTAATCCAGATTGAACCCACTCAAAATTCAACTCAATTAATTCTTTACGGCGGAAAATCTACAAAACAAAGTCTTGAGTTTAACCATTTTAATTTAACAAAAAGCTAGTAATAAGATGTTTAATCAATGAGCTAACCTATATCTTTTCCTGCCTCCTTGATTTGCATAATTTGCTGATGAAGAAGTGGGCCAATCTGTGGTTACCCACATGTCGGGAGAGAGCCCAAAAAGCATCTCCCAGCCGACGATGCCGACCATAGGGCAGATAAAGCTACATCTCCCCACACTCACGTGCTAAGTCAAAATAACATTTCAATTGTCAGATTTGTTTATACACGTTGCAATTATCAGTGTATATAAGTGGAGGGTCATTGCCGTCCAAACGGTTGGATGTGAACATGTCCGAAGAAGAAAATACGTGCAAGAAAACTTCGTCAAAGGGCCGATCTTCGTGGATTTGACCCTTGCGCTGAAATGGAAGGGTATTTCTGTAAATACGATCTGACCTTCTCGTCTCTGTTCTTTTTATTTCGGGGCTGCCTCGCGGATGGCGAGCATATCGGGCTGCACGTGGGGCCCATTCCACCTCTCAAATATAGGGATTGGTGGGGCCGCTCTCTCCGCAATCAACGGCTGTCAGCTCGAGCTCGAGAAATGCCGCGGGGAACGGGTCGAGTCGTGGTCTCGCGCACGTGCGGCAGGGTCGGAAGAGGAGGTGGGGGCCGCAGTCACGTGAGTAGCCGCGGGCGTCGCGGTCACGTGGCCGCGTGTGGGGGAAGATGCTGACAACGCGTCGCCTGCATGACCGCTCGACCTCCGGCTGAGAAAACCGGAGCCATGGCGGGGCCCACACGTACTCGTGCGCCGAAATTCGACGCATGGGAGGTGGGGCCTGCAGTTCCTGCTTCTGAGGCAGTTTTTCCGCGAGGGAGCCGGCTTCGCACTTGCCACGCGGGGAAGGAAGAGTTTGCCCGTCAAGCGACCGGCGTTTTCTGCATGCTGGCGTCGTGACTCTGGAATCCCGAACCGTCTCTGGGCCTGGGTCCTCCTTTTGTCAGCTGAGCTGGCTGCTCCGACGGTTCGGTGATCGCTTGAGTGCTCGGCTGCAGCGGTGCCCCTGCTGCATCCAGATCGTTTGTATCCTTGGCCTGGGCTCGGACGATCTTTTCGTGGCTTTTGCCTAGCCCTTTATGGTTGGATCTGAACCGTTAATCAAATCCTTCGCGTAACCCATTCAAATAACCTAATGCATATCTGGATAGTAGCAAATACATCAGTGGAGCATATATCACCCAAGTGAATTGATAATATCATTAGCTTTGGCCCCAGATTAAAGGATTACATGAAATCCAACCCCATTAATCATATTATCATCAGTTTAACGGTGCACTCAAAAATCATCCTAATCAAACACTTACATTATTGCTAAAATTAAAAATATTTTAGAATGAATCTTAACTCAATAAAATTATTTAATTATTAAAAAAGGCTACATACTTTTAATTAAGCATTCAAACCTTTTACATTGTTATCTCATCAATTCTACTTCTTCCTACCCCTTTTCTCAATTTTCAAGCGAAACCTAATTAATTTTAATAGAGCTGAATTTTGTCTCCAAAGCTTTTTTTTAACACACTAACTAATTATTTAAACTAATTTTCAAGTTATCAAAGGAAGAATTATCCTACTTCTAAAATTGTAGGCCCCCTATTTTTTTTATTTTTTTTTATTTTTTTTGCGGATGATTTATATGGGGATCCAGCAACAGGGAATATGACAACGTCATCCTTGACTAAAATGGCTTCTTTAATTAAAGCAACCTCCCATGCAAGCAAACTAGGATAATTATTAAACTTATATTGTTTTTATAGAAATTAAAATGAGAATTATCTTGGTCCCATGATTGAAAATCACAATCATTGCGGCGATGCATTTGCATTGAATGACGATGATGACTCGATATTCTGCATCCACAATGGACGGTCCAGATGAAACATCGGCAGTTCGCTCTCCCCGAGCGCGCCTCCAAAGCATTTACACGCAGGATCGCCTGCAAATGCCATCATCCATGTACTCGCACGTACCCTCGCAGAGAGCCGTGGGCCCAGATGGATTACACGCCGTAGATTTGTCCGTTTCGTTTGACGGACGATGTGGATTAGAAAACGACGCACGCCAGCAATTTTTTTCTCTCTTTTTTCTGCAACAGTCTATCGACTGTAACGAAATACCTTTACTTTTCTATTATTAGCAAACTAATGATGGCTTAATCTCGTGCACAACGAACCCACTTTCTTCCAGATTTACTATTTTGCCCATGTAGGCGCACGATAACTCCATACACGTCCCTGCTAAAGCCCATTCTCAGCAGTCAGCAAGCCGTAGAGTGGCATTTATGTAGTTTCAGACACAAACGGGGGTTTTCTTGTGATGTTGAGTGTACTTAAACAAACCCCGCCCAAACCCTCATTTATTTGGACCGTGTTATGCGCTCGCAACTTTTTCTCGTTCGTCATCTGCTTGTCGGAAAAGCTTCCAAAACTCGCCGTATACACAATTTCCCACCAGCTTTTCGAGTAGTTTGAAGCGGTTTCTCGTCGGATTTCATCTTTCCGATCGGTTTGATCTCCAAACGCGAGGAGGTCCGGTGAGTCGGATCTGGTTTTCCGAGCTGTATTGGAGAAAATCAAGGAAGGATTTCGGGCGTGTTCTGAACGGGATTCCGGTGATTGGATATTTGCGAGGGTTTTGCTGGAGGATTTGGCGGTGATCGGCGGGATCTGAGATTTTGGAGTCCTCCGGGAGGTTTCGGGATCCAGCAAATGGTTTTCCGGGTTTTTCGGGCAGTTCGTTCGGCTCCGACGCTTTGAGAATCGTTTGCTCGTGGTTTTCGTTATTCGATTCGGCGATTCTCTGCCAATATTCCAATGACGTCGGGAACGAGGCTGCCGACATGGAAGGAGAGGGAGAATAACAAGAAAAGGGAGAGGCGGAGGCGTGCGATCGCGGCGAAGATCTACTCCGGCCTGCGGATGTACGGGAACTACAAGCTCCCGAAGCACTGCGACAACAACGAGGTCCTGAAAGCGCTCTGCAGGGAGGCCGGTTGGATCGTCGAAGAGGATGGCACTACCTACAGAAAGGTAAACTCTCCGTTTTTGCTCTGCCGGCGCATGGTAGCTCCTCTCAGTGCGGGAAGCTATCGTGTGCCGCCTGATCTCCGCCTTTGGTTCCTTGCGCTTCTGCTGCAGCGCGATCGGTCCGCGCAGGCGCCACTCAACTTCGTTAGTCGATTGCGCTGGTTTTGCTAACGTGCGCCGGCCGTACGATCTGCGGCTTTTGATCGCTAGGTGCTTTGGATTCCAGCGACTCAGATCGCCGGTGCAGCAGCAGCAGCAGCAGCTTTTCTTTTTTCTGTTTTCCCGTTCACACGAGCGATGAGAAATTGATTCGGTTTCGATGCGCGTGGACTTGGACGAAAATGCCCTCCACGGATTTCCCATCAAATTGAGAAGTATACTTTGATTTGAAAGGGCAGTTCCGTCAAATCAACACGAGTTCATGCCAAATCCGAGTTTCGGCAACAGTTCCCTTCTTCGCCGTTCACGTGATACTTCGTGGCGTTTCGCGTGAAAATTGAAGCCTTTCTAGGGTAATTTCGGAATCACACCACGATCTCTTCACGTGTTTGACAAAACTACCCCGTGCCTGAAAATCATCATGTGGTACTCTCCCATCTCCCGTAGGTCATTTTGGTAATTTCGTGAGTCTTCATTTTCCTGTGGGAAATATTTTAATATTTCCACGGGAAAGAGATTCCCGGCCGAGGGTCGTAAAGCGTTTTTTGGGCCCAAAAGCCGAGCGAAATTTTCGGTCTTGGAGCTTGGTTCTCTGTCACGAAATAGTCGCGCGCATGAAACGCATCTGGATGTTGCCCTCCCATGTGCCAATGTACGGGCAGCTGTTCCGCGGCTCGTGGCTTACAAAATCGTAGCCTGGTGGATTCAGAAGAGCTCATGATAGTTTTACTTGTGAAGCCGTCGATTCTGTTGTCCCAGTTCAGAATAGCAGATTGATGGAGGATGGCCTTCTGTGAAATTTTCTGTAGGATGCTTTTGTTTTAGCTAGTTGTCCTTTTAAGAAAGTTTTTATTTGGGATCATCAAACATCCATCTCTTTCCTGCAATTACAGCATTTGCAGAATTGGTGTACAGAACCTAAGTTTTTGATGGTCATCACGATGACTGACGCTTTAGTTGAATGTTATTTTGATCACTTCCATGTTTGGGCCACACCAGAACCCACAATTCTTTGCATTAAGGTGGCAAATTTTCATGCAGTGCCAGGAAATGATGAGCGGATCGTGCGGATTTTGTATGAGGTGATCATTATGGGTTTGAGGTCTACAGGTTGTGCCCTTTGGTCTAGACGTTACATAGCGATCGTGGAGATATAGGCTAATGTCTAGAGTTTTTCTTTTAATCTCTTCTATTTCGGTGCATGAATTCAATTTGTCTTTAGAATTTTGGAGTTTGCAATTCTGTTACACAATTGCACCCCTCCTGTTCTGCAATGATCCTTTTGAAAAGGGATGCTGCTCTGATCTCCTTCTTTAATGGCAATCTTTGATGCTTGCCAATCATTCGTGTATGTCGGTACAGCCCATAATTGATATTAATCCTAGTTAACATTGATCTGGCTTCACGGATGAATGATGACAGCTCTAGTTGACATGACCTGGATGAAGAATAGGTTATAATGGGATTTTTGGGCCTTTAATGGATGGCTTAAGCCTTTTGTATCAACTTATATCAGTATGGCTACTGACTCTTGGTAGATTAAAATTACTGGTAGGAGCCAAACATTGGGCAATGTTTTAATATGTGATTCATGGGTATGAAAATCTATTCAGCGGGTTTGGGCCATGATTCAACATTCCTGCTGCAAAGTGCACAGACACGACAAACGTTCCAGGCACTTGAGGGAAACCAACTGAAATATCACGTTCTTCTTTGCCTTTTTTTTAAAAATTTTAAATTTTCAAGTTCTTTATTTCTTGTTTTCTTTGGAATTTGTAGCTGATTTCTGCTGATATAGTTGATTGTTTCCCCTGATTTGTTTTTCAGGGATGCAAACCACCTGAGCGGATGGACATCATGAGTGGATCAGTGAGCCCTTGCTCATCATATCAACCAAGCCCTTGTGCCTCCTACAACCCAAGTCCCCGTGCATCCTACAACCCAAGCCCAGCCTCATCTTCTTTCCCAAGCCCTGCCTCCTCATCCTATGTTGCTAATGCCAATTCTAAAGCAGATCCCAATTCACTTATTCCATGGCTGAAGAATCTCTCCTCATCCTCATCATCTGCCTCCTCTTCCAAGTTTCCCCACCATCTCTACATCCC
>JAYJMB010011404.1:17498-48447 GCA_036873735.1 Pouteria campechiana
ATTCCATGGCTGAAGAATCTCTCCTCATCCTCATCATCTGCCTCCTCTTCCAAGTTTCCCCACCATCTCTACATCCCAGGTGGCTCTATAAGTGCTCCTGTCACCCCCCCATTGAGTTCTCCAACTGCCCGGTCCCCTCGGATCAAGACCGACTGGGATGCCGCTGCGACGGCTGCTGCCTCATCATTGGGTACTCATAACTATTCCTTCATGCCCACTTCCACCCCACCAAGCCCAGGGCGTCAAACTCACCCAGATTCCGGATGGCTGGCGGGTCTGCAGATCCCAACAGGTGGGCCATCATCACCCACATTCAGCCTTGTCTCTACCAACCCTTTTGGATTCAAGGACGAGGTGTTAGTGGGTGGTGGATCTCGAATGTGGACACCAGGTCAAAGCGGGACGTGCTCTCCTGCTGTGACTGGAGCACCTCTCCACAACGATGTACAGATGTCAGATGGTGCTTCAGATGAGTTTGCATTTGGGAGCAACACAACAGGGGGGCTGGTGAAGCCATGGGAGGGGGAAAGGATCCATGAGGAATGCGGATCAGATGAGCTTGAGCTTACACTGGGCAGCACACATACCAGGAATGCGGGAGCTGACTAATTACTTTGGGTGATGAATCGGTTCATAGCGTTTTCTTCTCCATCCTCTTTAGTACGACCTCATGGTCTGTTGGTTGTTGTCCTCGTTTTCGGAAACAGAGCAAGACTCTTGTTAATTGAATTTGCTGCATGATTGATGAGTGTTGTGTTGTCGACCGAAATGTGGAGGGAATGGGATGGATTTCAAGAAAACGGAGAGAAGTGGGGTGAGGAAAATGACGTGAGAGAGAGAGAGAGAGTAGCTGTTTCTTGTTTCCTTTTAAATTACAACATACATGCGTGGGTTCACCTTTCCTTTTTTTTCTTCTCTTTTTATCTTTCCAAGAAATGTTGTGCTAATCAGTTTGTATACCATTTTTTATTTCTAGGCCTTATTTTGGAAATTGGATATGACTATATCTTGTTGTCAAAACCCAACTATGAAATCTTTGAATGCGTTTGAAGGGCATGTTTGGCTTTTTCTTCTTTTAAATCTTATGTTAGTTAAAATGCTTGAATTCGGTGACCAAAAATGAGCTTCTCTTCCCCCATTTGGCGCTTTTAATGCTTGGTTTCCATGCAAGGTGAATCAAATTTCAGGCAGAAGAAGTAAGTGGCTCCTTAAAAGCTCAGGAAAAGGTTAAGGAATTGACCGCCAAAGCAACTTTTTTAGTCACGCGTCTACTTGTGGAAGGAGGCTGTCGGCCAGGTCGGTAACGTTATGCTCAAGTGCTAAAAATGGAGGAAGGTCGAGATCGGTGTTTTGGTAGGCGTGGAGAGAGCTCAATAAGAAACCCAATGCCAAGCAGGTTCTACATTCGGTTTTCTACGTTTTCTTTTAGCGACGATGGGGAGTAGTTCCGCTTCTCAACGGTGTATTGCCAGCGGCTACGGAGCATTGATTTTGTTTTCAGAGGATTGTTTGGCGCAGGGAAATTTGCAGGTAGACCTACATGGTTTTGCTATCAAGTGTATATATAGGCCAGCGTACTTTGAATATTCGCAAATCAGGATATTTTCAAAATATCCGCATTCAATTTATGGTTCAAATGCCTGGTATTCTTGATTTGATTTAGTCCTTATAAAAGTTATTCCCTACATCGAATGGCACGTACATATATCTACGGGTACAACCAAAGCTTCAGAAAATGCTACGCAACAAAGAGTTTTAGTTTGTTGAAGAATCAGCTTTACGAAAATTTTAGCACAGTTTGGTAAGCTTCAGGTAATACTATCCAAGAAACACACTACTGTCTTGCCTGAGTGGGTGGAAAATTAGTCAGTTGATTTTGTAACAGAGTACCAATCCAAAGCGTAATGCGTCCTTGCGAGTAGGCTCCAAACCCAACGCTGTGACGTACAAAAATCATCTGCAGTTGGCTAGGAATCCCGCCGATCTCATGCATCAATCAAGTCATTAACCAGCATGGCCCACGTTATCCCACCCAATATGCCCATGCACTTGAGGCATTTCCTCCCTCTCTCCCTCGCTCTCTCCCTCTCTCTCCCTCTCTCCCTCTCTCTCTCTCTCTCTCTCTCTCTCTCTCTCTTCCCCAATAGAGGCAACAGAAAGTAACAGAATGGGACAAGTTCATTTGAAATAAGATCTAACAATATACGGAACTCTATTTTACAAATTTCAGAATCTCTATATACAATTTTTCCCCTCTTAGAAGTGGGAGTACATAACATACCCTGTCACTGAAAACCAATTACAAGCACTATTAACCCCTATACATAAGAACATATCACCAATCCCTTAGGCTTGAAACATCTATATACCATATGTCTATGTACAATGCAACTGAAAAGGAATTAAAGAATGGTGGTGCTCATTAAGGCGGAAACTAAACCCGCACATGGAGCTCTGGCAATGCAATGCGTAGAGTTGACATATTCACAACAAGTTCTAAAGGAAACGAGACTTGTCCAGAACTCATCCATCACAGGTTGAATTTCTGAAATAGATCCGACAGGGCATTGTAGAGAATTGCAGCTGCAGGCGGTCTAGGCAATGACCCGAGAAGAATATCTGATGCTTTGATGTATGGAGTACCATAGAAACGGGAGTTTACTGATGTTCGGGCAGTAACAAAGCTTCCTTCAAGTGAGCATCCCAGAAATGCGCCTGCAAAGTGAACCAATCACGTGAATAAAGGCAGAACTAGCAGTGTTACCATCATATAGTAGAAGGTCATGGGTTGCAAGATTAGAACATTAACAGCAAGTATCAAAGGTAATCCCACAGCAAACATATCAGAACCCTGCCAATTCTACTGCTGTAGTCTATGGTATGGACCCTGACAAGGCTTGAAAACTTAGACTGAAGGCTGCTGACAACGCTATTTAGTTCAGTACCTAAAAAGTACACCACATTTGTGACATCCACAAACCAACATTGGATTTGCTCAAGGCATGACATGATGTCACAATAAGAGTGCAGGAGGTGGTGCCTATTGGTAACACAGATTTGGGGGTCATGAAGTGGAAGTTAAAGACCATGATTTTGTTTCTTTGGTTCTGCCCTGTTCTCTTATGAACGCTACACATTTCTCCATACAAGGAAACACATTCTACAAGGGTTTGAATATTTTTGAGGAATTGACATTTTCACTGCTGCCTTGTGCAACCACATACAAGTCACGGGTTACATGTGGTTTTATGCCACTTAGTATACTAAGTGATAATCACACAAGCAAAACAAATCTTTAAAAGTGTCTTTGTTTTTGTTGTTGTTGTTGTTAGGTACAAATTTCTCACTTCTTAAGCACTTCCAATGGACGGGAGGTAACTGCAACAATCCAAAACATACATGGTTGTCCCTCCATCCTCAGCCACTCCATGATCCGGGGAGCCTTTCCCACCCTCCAAAAGAACATAGCCATCAGTCATCCATCCGAGTATTGTTCATACCTTATAAAAGGGCAGAACCTTGCAGCACCATCTCTGCCACTGGTTCTCATATTGATCCATTTTTGCACTGGTTAATACTAAATAAGAACAGGCTATTTCAATGCGGAATGAAACATAATGTCTAAATTCTCACTTCTACATCTTTTAATATTCAGATCATATATGATCATCCATGCATGTTCAAACTATATAGTAAGCCAGAACCAAGGCAATTGACTATATTATCATCCACATAAAACTATGTAATAAGCCACAACAAGGCGTTAAACTATGATCCCACTGGTTTCTCTATCAGTCCCTTTTATAAATATATAGTGATAAGATTTAGTATGAAACATCAACTTAAACTCCATAACACAAAAATGAATAACTCTGCAGAAAAAAGATAAAGAAACAATTATAAAAAAAAATACTATATTGTAACCATTGGATTTATATTGATACTTCCACTCAGTTCAATTCCACAGAGCCCAAATATCATTTGTAAGTTTGTAATTAGCTTGGAAAAGGTACTGAATTCGGGTGCAACTCAAGCAGTGTAAGGATAACTCCATGTTCAGTTTGACCCAAGGATAACCTGACATCCCTGACCAATCCAAATTCCAGATGAAGGTGTCCAACTCATCCTCCTCTACACCACAAACGAACCTAAAATCAAGTGTAGTAATTCCTCACCTAATCCAACATGAATTAACGAAATCCAGATCATTCATATCAGGCTGGAGATTCTCCAACCACAGGACACTGGCAAATGACAAGCCAACTTAAAGTTGGGTTAGGGTGGTCAGGTTTTTCACAACTTCAACTCAAGTTGCCCTATAATCAATGTTTTTAAAACTCAACCAGAGGTCAAACTAGTTAGTTGATCATTCAGTTTTAACCAGTTTGACTGCCAATTCACATCAGTAAAACAACATGTAATAATAAAAGTAATACTCAAGTAGCAAAAGTTGTTTTGAGGCTACTGGAACCCTGATGTACACAGAGAAAGCAACAGTCTTAACAGACTGAGATGGTTTCAAGTGTTAGGACTTAGGACTGAGATTTCAACCAAAAAAATAAATAATGACAATAATGAAAGGAACAAAAAAGATGTTAAAAATGGCCAGACCAAATCTGCCAGCTCACACCAGTCTGACCAGCTTGTCCATAAAGTTCTAATAGTTTTCTTTGTAAATCATGTTTACAGCAAAATCTGATAGGCCAAGACTCATATCTGGTTGAACTAGTTGGGCCAGTTCAATACTCACAACATTGCTTAATTTGAACTATCATAATAGATTGTAAGAAACCAGAAAATAGAATTTACCTTTACTGCAGCTGTATGTATAAGAAGCCGCATAACCACCACCATCAGTGCGAAAATCAGCTTCAGCTACACGGCCAACAACTCCAACAGCAGCACATAAACCTGCCCCCACTGAGAAATGCAAATTTCCACTAAATGTCTTGACAGCTTCTGGCGACCTCAACACAATTATGAAGTCAGTCAACTCACCTCCACCCTGGTAAGGAGATAATGAAATCAATAATGAACTCAGTTGACCCAACAGCCCAAAGATTTTTATTCCGTGAAATGAAAAACTACTCCAAAAGCATCATGAAGGGTGTGGCAGAGAGCTGCAATTACAAAAAACAGGCATTCCAGCACATAGAGAAACATTGAGTTATGCCTGCCAAGCATCACTCTAATTATCATGGAATCCATGGACGCTCTGTGTTAGAGATGATATATTGATCTAGAAATGGATATATCAGACTGGTAAGGTAAAGTTGAAAGTTATGGAGTTTTAAAAAAAAAACTTCAGGATACATCTAAATAATATGAGTTGAGAACACAACATCAAAACACAAGTTGCGTGCAAATAACTTTGCTTTGTATAACAGGTCCACTTATTGGATTATCTGTACTAAAAGATAATGGCAGTAAGGACTACCATTTTGCCTTGTATGAATTGGCATTTTGGAAAGAAAAAAAAAAAACTTGAGACGGCATGCACAGAAAATTAATTAAACTACATTGATTAACTAGAATGTTAAATGTGGAAAAGTTTGACTAGGGTATATAGTTATTGTCACAAGCTGTATGAGTCTCTCATTGGCTATTGCTGACAGACTCCTAGGCTAATAGGGGTGATATGGTGAAATGTAAATAATTAATCATTTCAGGTGAGGAACATAACACTGTATATAGACCCGGACCATGTGACATATGGTATCAAAGCAATTTTGGAGGCTCTAACATGTGATTGACTCATGTGTGTCCCTTTTGTTTCCAAGGGATTTGATGGAGAAGAATGTCACAAGCTGCAAAAGTCTTAAATCAACAAAACCTCAATGAAAAAAAGTCCATCATTGTGTAATAGATTGCTAAAATTGCATTAAAATCCTGGACTAAAAAGAAAATTAAGAAATATTATGTAGTCACTTAAAAATCTTCATAGAGATTTGTTTCCCATCTTTAATGGAACATGCTTGTGATTTCTAAGAAAGACACATCAATCATACCAAAATATCACAATTCTCCACATCTTATAAGAATGTAGAACCGCATCTTCTAAGGATTGCCATTTATTATTTTTCCTTTTTTCTGGGATTATAATGAACTCAAAACCTAGATACAAGTATTTACAAGTTCAGAAGTTCTTTCAAAATGCCAGTCATCCTTCACACAGTTTTCTCAAAGACAAGCAAAAGACCGTTGTTTCGCATTAACTGGACTCTTGAATTATAAATTGCACAACTTAATCGCACAAAACACAATGAATTTACCTGAGGCCCCCATCCAGCACCGAAAGAAGAAATGGCAGAAGGTGGAGACCATGACCCATCTTCCCTGCGAGCAATGACAATCCCTGTTCCAATATTATAAGTAGTCAACAATCCAACCTTCACCATAGTAATTATTGCAAGACCTTTTGCTTCTCTCAAAATGGCATCTGGAATTGACTTCTCAGGTCTCCTGGAACACACCTGAGCATCAATTTGTCAGATTTTTGGTATAAAGAAAAGCAAGCTTATCAAGATACATTTGTTACTCAATAACATATACACACACTCTTCTTGTAAATAAATTCCCACTTAGCCCTCAAAAGCAAATTCCTAATTTCTAGAACAGTGCCATTTCAAACAATTTTAATGGAACAGATAAAAACCCTCAAGATGAACTGATTTGGGCTCATTTGGTGCAGGATAACAATGAAGCAGAAATTTATACAGGATTATGATCAGTAAGTAATGTAAATGAGGTGGAATTTATGACTATTATTTGAACAGTTCAGATAAAATATCAGTATGAAATGGAAAATCTGTGCTTTCAGTAAATTGACTTTCAACGAGATCTATCAATTTGAAGAGAATTAATAAAGCAAATCCATTGATACTTTTAATAATTTTTTTGTTATTTGAAGAATGAGGGAGCCACTTCAAATAGGGAGTTTCAATCATATTCTGAAAACCAGGAGCCTTTGCAGATCTCACAGAAGTTCACATCTCCACCATTTCCAGTTCTGAAGAACTGGAATTGTCTGATTGAAATTGGATACAGGATAGCTTTCAGGACTGAAATTCCCAGAACTGTCAGTAGATTCTCTGGGCTTTGCAGTTCAAAATAAATTCATTTCTAATCCAAAGAAGGTTAAATGACAAAATTGGGAAGTATTAGCAGAGTACAAATTAAAATGTTAAGATTCAACAGACAACATGCAGAGAGAATACCTTATCATAACCTTGAATTGTGTTAGTGGCCTTGTAAAGCTCATATTCCATCGACTGACCCCATGGAAAGTTTACCCATGATCTCAGAGTACTGAGGTCTGTTAGATCATGTGTTGGCAGTTGCGCCGCTGGACTTACTTGGTTCCTCAAGTCTGATTGAACAGACTCAAGCCTCACGTAGCAAACATCACAAACTCGTTGAGCATCCCCAGTGCGAAATTTCATAGGCAACAAGCTCCTTCCTCTTGAACAATCACTGCAAAATATCCCACCACAGAACCGGCAATGATGCCGGGAGCACATAATTGGATGGAAACGCACACCACACAACATACAAAATGAAGCAGCACTATCAGCCAACCATTTTGGTGGGTCCCTTTCAAGGATCTGCTTTGAGCTACTGAAATTTGCTTCAGTGAGAGTCTGAGCCATCTCTTTCCAAGCTTGCTCAAAAAGGTGGCGTGATATCCATGATGTGCCACGTTTTTTAAGCTCACCTGAAGAAATAGCACCCATTTTACTTTGTGCTGCAACCAACATCTCAGACAACACCTCCCACATGGTCAAATCCTTTTCCTCTCCAAGAAATTGGTTCCAACCCATGTCCTCTTCAGGGAAGTAGCCACCATTGCATGCAAAACCCTGCCTCCACTCTTCATGATCACTTTCTGACATAGGTGGAACAGAAACTGGTATCCAGATGCCAGTCTCTTCATATAGCGGTGATTCATAATAAAAGTATCTACCCTGCCTGGACTGGCCTCCATCTTCCTGTCTGTTCTTTTCCAACGGATTTTGCAGTGTGTCACTGCCGCATTCTTCAGGTGGAGTTGCAACTTGACTTGGCAATTCAGCAATTGCTGTGGACGTAGCATCTTCACTTTGTTCCACAATGCTAAAGGTCTAATCCCAAACAAGGACAAAGAGATCATCATCTGAGTATAAGTCAACGTCTCAACGATCGATCTAAGTGCAACGATGTCAGCCTCAAAGCATTTATCAAATCCCAGTGTGGTCAATATCATTTCAGACATGCATAGAATTATGCCAAGTGAACCATTCCTCCCAGGAAATAGCAAAGACATTTCAAATATTAACTATATGGAAAATTATCTAGATGGAGATAAAACAATACATAACTTTCATGTAACAATCACAAATGCAAACAATAATTTTTTGTGACTTTATATCATATGATATTGGTGACCAACATTCAGGTAAATGTTATGTCATAGAGTATCAAATATTTTGTCATGGTTTCAATTGTCAAGCTTAGTGCAGTTTGAACATTGTTCTCAGCAAAATGCAAAACAAATGGATCACAAATAAGGTGATGAGCTCACATTAGCTCTGCCATATGTTCAGAACTGCTACCCTTTATTAGTATTTGAAATTTGGGCGTAGTGCCAAATTTCATAAGCCATTACATTGCATAAACAGAGATTCAAGCAAATCCAAAACCAACGCAAATCTCCAAAATTTATAATAATACTTCATATCAGATTCTTAGGAGTCAGAGAAATAAGGTTAAAGCCTTTTTGTGTGCACAACAAAAGAACATCATAAGACAGCAATCCCAGCCAATCAACATCCTAAGGAGCACCTGCAAGGCCTTTGAATTGAGCACAGGGCGATCCCGATTGATGGATCAGTGGCATTCCATGCTCTCCCCATGGAATTAGGTGTTCCTCTACAGGACCCATTTGACTTTCAGAGAATTATAATACAGAAAGAAAATTCCTAAAGTTGAATTTCAGCTCAAATGATGGATCAGTGGCATTCCATGTTCTCCCATAGCTTTAGGTGTTCCTTCACAGGACCATTTCCATTTCCGTAATCATAATGAAGGAAGAAAATCCCTAGAATTGAATTTCAGCGCTCTCCCTCCCTACCGGCCCCCGATAGCCCCATCCACTTCAATTCCGGACAAGAAAATTCTCAATTCCACGGGAACCAATTACCAATTTCATTCTGAATTCCGCAGGGAACCAAATTCCACGATTCCAAACGCAAGAGGGAAAAATTGAAATGGCGGGATTGAATTCCTGGATTTCGTGGCTCCCAAAACTCAGACAATAATTCACATGAAAGGCACCCTCCCAGCGTCAAAACCAATGCAAGAAATCCATACGCTATAGAATCGACTTACCGCAGGAGGAGGAGGAGAAAATTCGTGATCGTGCTCGTCACCTAAGGTGAGACGAGAAACCCTAGATTCGACAGGCTGGGATTCTCCAGCTGCGACATTGGGGCAGAGCTTGTCTTCCTCCATTGGGAAGAAAGCTTCGATGGCAGAGATCGGATCGTCAGATGCCAACAGACGCCGGGGGAGAGAAAAAGCAACGAGAGACGGAATTGCTGTCGTACACGAAACGGGTAGACAATGCATCTAGAAAAGAGCCAGGTGAGGTGGCTAGCTTCTAAAATGCGCGGGCAATAGCAACTGTGATCATGCGCACCTCCTGTGGTTCGGTCTTAACGAATGGCCACACGATCGTGCGATTATCGTAATTTTTTAAAATTTCAACAAAGATAATCTTACACTTAATTTATGGACTTTATTAAAATTAAATTAAAATAATATAAAATAATTTTATAAATATTAATAATTAAGATATTTTCCTTGTTGGCGGATTAGTTTAACTGATATATAGAGTTGGTGGGTGCTGATGCCCTTGTAAAAGGTTTAACAAATAAATAAATAAAAAGATTATTTAATTTCGCATATATGCTACCAATTTTTTTATTAGTCATGTCCATTTGGGGACAAACCACACACTCAATCTAGTAATGCATGTCAAGCGTAGCACCAAAGATGGAGCACTTGATCATTGTTTCACCGTTATAAGTCAATATAATTATCTTAACCTTGTTTAGTTATTATTTATATTTTTCAATAAAAAATTATTTATTTATTATTTTTATTTACACTATAATTAACACTATTCCATTTTTTGCTATTTTCTTCCTTGAGTACTATATCCAACTAATTGCCATGGAGCACGAAGAACCCAATAGACAAAGTTACTTTTATACTAAATATTATGCGTGGCTTCGTTTGAATGGCTTCATTTGAATAGAGCGCGTTAACAATGCAAGTGCATTAAAAGAGAGTGTGTTAAAAAAATAAAGTAGAAAAAATGAAAAAAAATTTTAGGGTTATGTGTACAATTTTGATGACAATAAAATTTATTTTAAACTTGATTTATATTAATGATGTTTTTATTATAAGAAGTTAAAAATATAGACCTGTATGCTTAAAATGTATATATGTTGGGATATCATTTATGTAAGTATATATGTATCTTTACATATGGTTAATTATTTTAAAGGAGAAATCATTTTGATCCATATTGCATTTAAGTGTGTTTATCTTATTGTATTATGTTGGATCATGTGCAATTGTACTTCAAGGATATATCATTTATATACAAAAACAATTGTGATTGAGCGAGTTTTTATTGGAAAATATTAATTTTGATTCTAATACATATCCATAATTCATATCTTGTGCAAACCTTATGTGATAACTATATCTTAGTTTACAATAGAAAATAAATCAAATTTATCAAGGTTGACAAAAGTGGCAAGTGCTTAAATGTCTAGTGTAGGACCACAGCCAAATAGGGTAGTTACTCGTGCCTATCGCCTGCTCTGCAGCCACCTACAGGTAATTTTTGCGACCACAGCCGAATACCAGAGGCCCCATGATGTATCACCTGCCACACATTTCAAATAGTCCAAAGCAGTGTTCGAACCATTCGATGCAATGAAGGAAGTTACTGCCTAGCAATCCCATACTGCCTACAAATGGATAGTAACATGCATTTGGGAGTTTCATTAGAAATCTGACCACAATCAGTTCACCCTACCACCTATCGTACCGCCTGAAGCACGACCAAATTTTGCAGTCACCTATGGTACCGCTTGCCAATGTCCAATAATCAAAAATTTGAATATTGCAAAGTCATGTTGTCCAACCAAACAACTCCAACAAACTTGTTTTTGAAAGATTTATTTAAGAAGAAATGGAAGGACGTTTCAAGAGTTAAACAAGTTAGGATTAAGATTTAATTTTCAAGAAATTTCTTTACATCCCCGAGTCCAAGAGTTTAAACCTTCTCACATTCATCAAAGAGCTTTCATCTTCTAATTCTACATCAAAGGCCTTCTTCAATAAATGCTAAGGGAAAATTCTCTGCAATGTAAAGAGCAATATTAAAGACTTCCCTGACGCATAATATGAAGCACGCTCAAAGTGTAAAATTTTCTTTGTTGTATTCATTTGTATATTGCCTTAACTTGGTATTGGAAACCATGGTTAAGAAGAACAGTTTCAGTTTGTTGGAGTATGTCTCACAAAAAGTTTGTTAACTTGTATACACCTCCTAGAGATGGAATCTGGAAGTGTGCAGTGACACTAAAGTTTATGCCCCCTTGAGCTGGAATAAAAAAAAAGTCTGTATTTGTTGGAGTATGTCTTACGAACAACTTGTTAATTTGTTATGCCCCATAAAGCTGGAATCTAAAAGAGTGTCGGATGTACTGTTGTAATTTCACTATAAAGAGATAGTGGAACTTAAGCATAAGGAGTGTATTCTTGGAAGGGTGGAGTAGGGAAGGTTGCCTGAACCACCATAAAAAAATATTATATATGTTGTCAGTGTTTGATTACTTTACCTTCTTGCACTTTATTGTTTTATTAATTATCTCATCATAAATTGTTGGTCTCTTATGCAATGGTAGCTCAAGAGGGGGGGCTAAATTGAGTTTTTAAAACTTTTGCCCAAATCAGATGATTATGGTGCTGAACGAATAAATAAAATAAATTGCACAATAAACAACACAAGATTTTTATAGTGGTTCAGCCCTTCCCAAGTTCCTACTCCACTTCTCTAAGTCAATCTTCTCTATTGAGCTCAGGTTCCACTAATACCTTAGTCAAGCTGATCAAATACATGTTGGTTTTATAACAAGCTCACCAACTAACTTACTGGTTTTTCAAACTAACCAGAAACTTTCACAACCTATTGGTTTTCCAAAGCTCACAAACAAACTTACACCTTTTTAGCAAATTTCCTACTTGCTTATCTCTATACATAAACATCAAGCACTCTACTTGTGTTGAAAAATACTAAAATAAAGTGTACAGATTAATGCCTCTTACTTAGGCAGATTTGTACATAAATTTAGAATTTTAAGTGAAAGATTAAATGGTAAGAGTAAAAGATTCAAGCTCCTTAATCAAGTAGAGATTTGAACTTTGATAGCTCTGGCTGAGTTGTATTTTTTGGAGTTGAACTTTTGGAGGAAGATTTTGAATGCTCTTCGCGTGATCAGCAAAGTTCGAAAAATATTCAATGGGGTTTTTATTCTTCTGCTTCTAAATCTCACTTTTATAGGTTGAAAAACATTCAAACATTCAAAAATATTTTTCTTTATCTTATCTTTTGTCTAATGTCTGACTTTGCTACCTTCTGGTATCGGTCTATTACTTCTGTCGCTGACTTTTTCAAACATTCACTTTTTGTATCAAGTGTTCCAAAGAGACGAGTGAACATGTGGTGTCTTGACTGATTTTGGATAATCTGACTTGTTTTCTTTAGATTTTCCAAAGTGATAGTAATCCCTCTTAGTTGCATTAGTCACTTGTTGAGAGAAGTTTAGATTTTCTGAACTTATATTGCCTTTGTAAAAGTAATCTAAAGCCTTCTACAAACATTTTCGAAGCTTGATAAACATCTCCGAAGCATGGCTTAATATCTCTGAAGCATGATTAACTTCTTCGAAGATTGTCTAAATCTATTCTGAACCTTGGCTTCAAGTTCTCTGAAGCTTGTTGGTTTACTCCGAAGCATTGCTGATTGTTTCTGAAACTTGTCTAGTTATTTCCGAAGTGTACAGAGACATCTTCAAAACATTCATGACTTCTCCGAAGTACGTTTACAAGATTTTTGAAACTTTAAGAAAAACTCCGAAGCTTGCTAATTATCTCTGAAGCTTCTTTGCATTCTTTCTGAAGTGATCTGCAACCACTCCGAAGTTGCATTGTGACTTGTCCGAAGCATGTTGAGACATCTCCGAAGATCGTTAAGTTATCTCTAAAGTTCATTAAGACAATTTCAAACCATACCATGTCAGTTTCTGAAGCTTCAACCATTTTTTTAAGTTCGTTGAGGCATTTTTCGAAGCAATGTAATCTACTTCGAACATGTTGTACCTACTCCGAAGTGCTCCAATTTTCTCCAAAATGGTTGTTGTTTGCTCTGAAGCTTGTTTTCAAGACTTTTATAATTTATGTTTTCTTGAATTAAGTATATGTGAGCATTTAATTCATATATTCCTTTTATCATCATAAAGATTATTCTCAAGTCGAGTATGAGTTAATATTTTTGCAATATACTTGAGAATAGATTGTTAATACCTTAATATTTCACTCATACTTTTGCTCATCATCAAAACGTACTTGGTTAAGAATGTTCATGTAACAAGTACAAAAAGAGGAAAATGAGAAAATGGAATAACACGAGGATTTGTCATTGTGGATCAGATAATTTTTATTTTTTTATTGATTTTTCTCAGTTGACTACACTTACCGTGTACATTAGAAAATTGTATGTTCACATTTCGGACCATAAGTGGTCCTAATTACATTTCCACAATGAGAAAAATTCTTGATTAAAAGAAAAAGTACAATGCATTAGAGACTCAAAAATAAAATATACTCTCTCTCGAAATAAATGTGTGCTTTCTTTGGGATCGCCAAGCACATTGCGATGACTTGATATTTAGGAGATCGCCTCAAGTCAATGGGCGGATAGGGTGACACGGTTGTAGAATAGGTTAGTAGACACTGGGTTAACCTAAAAAATAGATGTTTTGATCCAATTAGTTTGTCCCAGGTGGAACAAAGATCAGGTGATTTCTACCATTTAGACTATAAGAAACCAAAGAGACAGTAGATGGTTTGTGACCCAATTGGTATATCCTGGAAGGACTCAAAACTGAGTGATCTCTGTTATATTTAAATCTGAAACAAACCAGAAGAAAATAAGTGACCTAGGTGTGGATCGACTTTCTCACATTACCCATGAGAAGCTTAAGAAGAGTGGGCCAGAATGACTGGATTTAGGTCAGTTTTCTCACATTACCTATGAGAAGCTTAGGAAGAGTGGGCCAGGCTAATTGGGATTAGCTAATTTGATGAATGGTATTTGCTAAAGTTTGACTTGGTGAGTCGTGACTTAATGACTTGGTGAGTTATGACTCGGTGAACCAGTCCTAGACTTAGGCTTTGAATGAGTGGTTTTTGCTAAGGTTTGACTCGGTGAGTTGTGGCTCACTGATCCAGTCTTTGACTTAGGCTTTTGAATAAGTGATGTTTGTTAAGGTTTGACTCGGTGAGTCATGACTCAGTGATCCAGTCTTAGACTTAGGCTTTTGAATAAGTAATGTTTGTTAAGGTTTGACTCAGTGAGTCGTGACTCGGTAAATCAGTCCTAAACTTAGGCTTTTGAATGAGTGGCGTTTTCCAATGTTCTATGAAAAACTGGAAGTGAGCAATTTCCGTCATTTGACTTGTGAGAGATCGTAGATCCATGTCACGAGCAATATGCTCATGGTGGTTGAAGTGGTTTGACTGGTTGAGATTAAGCCTAATCATGATGGAATTAAGCTTAATTATAATTATTGCTAATGATAACAATTAACACAAATTAAGACTGCCAAGTTATCTTTTATAGACAACTTAGAAGAGTAGGTAGGGTGCACGCCATCATCTCCATGATCTATAGGCCCTGCCTCCTGGTGGGACCCACTCGGCTAACACTCCACTAATGGGTTCCTTCTTGCTCCATTAACCCCCTTTTGGGCTTTCTAGCTTAGATTTATCAAGGAATGATTAGGGATAATCAAACTTCATTAATATGCAATTTTCCTCTTGTAGAGATTCAAAATGAGGTAGATTCCACTCTAAGCCAAAGTTAGGCTAAACCAATACTTGAGTTCATTAATGAGATGCCCATCTTCAATACTTCATCATCAGTGATGGAAGTTAAATAGCCCCAAAGAGTTGGGTCGAATCCTCTATTAATAGAGTTGTTGCAACCTTCAAACTTACACAAAACCCATTGATGGACTACATGTATGTCATGTTTTGGGGTGGCTGGCAGCTAAACGTATGCGGCCGGCAGCCACACGCATGCAACATTTTGGGGTGGCCAGCAGCTACACATATGCAACATTTTGGGGTGGTCAGCCTTAAGTCCATCAAGCATAGACAAACAAGCTCATCTTCAAGATCACATTAGAGGGATTGTCATCACAACCCCATCTCATTTTTTACCTCAATTTCCAAAAGGGGTTCATTTCTTAAAAGGGGTCGATCTCTCGAAAGGGGTTCATCTCTCAAAAGGAGTTCATCTCTCCAATCATCTTCCCCAAAGAGTTGGGCCTAAACCTCCATTAATGAAGTTGCTGCAACCTTCAAACTTGCACAAAATTCATTGGTGGAGTGTGGGTTTTAGCTTTTTTGTAAGAGTTCAAGCCTTTTGATGTTAGTTTTATGTAGTCTCTTCAAGTTTTTCAAGCTTTCAAAGGTTCAAATGTTGCTTTCTAATGGATGATTGCAGAAACTTCAAACCCACCACATCACAAATGAGGGGAACCACTGTGCACCATGGCGGAGTTTGAATTTCAATCTCATTTAGGCATTTCTGCCATTAGAGAGCAACAAGGCACTTGCTTTGCAAAAAGAAGATCTCCACAGCTACAAGCTTCAATCGCCTATGCAAGAAGGTGAGTGAGGAAGATGGAGTTGCTTACATGAAGAAAATGAGGTCTCTCTTTATTGCTAGAATGCTGGAAAAACCCCTCCTATTTGTTGTAGGATGCTGAAAAAAAAACCCTGTTTGCTGGAGAATCATGCCTATTTATAAGCATTTGATGGTTGGCTAACGGAGAAGAAGCAAGGATGGTCGACCACTAGCTGTTTGGTGGTCGGTAGCTGCATTTTGCTGGACTTTAGCAAGACATTTTTCATTCCATAGTTGGCCAAGGGAGAAGAAGTGAGCTAACGGCCACTAATCCTCCATCTTTGCAAGCTGTTGAGGCTGAAAATCTTGCACTTTCATGTGGCCGGCCACCATCTGTCTTGTGGCCAACAGTAGCATTTTCTAGAGTTTATTGGGGTGTATTTCATTCCATGGTCGGCCACCACCTGTCTTGTGGTCGGCAACTACATGTTTTCGCATTCTTCGAAGCCTATTAAGGTGTATTTCACTTCATGGTAGGCCATCACCTGTCTTGTGGCCGACAGTTATATGTTTTACACTCTTTTCTTTTATATTTCAGCTGCGTAATTTATTTATTACTCCATCTTGTAAATTTCTGTTGTATTTTTCTTCATAATTGTAGTCATGCTCAATCTACTTTACAAGCATTTGATTAAATGGTTTGTTTCATTTCAGGTGAATGGAGGAAGGCGGCCACAGTGACATCTAAGCAAGGAGCTGCCCATGAAGTCTTCAAGACTTTTCTTTCATGATTTTCTTGTTGTTTTATCTTTATTTTGAGTGGGTCATGTACCTTTATTCAATGTATAAAGTATTCATTAACTCATCACAAACATTGGGATACACACTCTTTAATCTTTCATGTGATTGTTGTGTCTTGCAAGCTTTTGATTTAATGTATTCAAGTCATTGCAGCATATACATTTTGGAAATGAACAGGTTTACTCAACAACATTGAGGAAATTAGTAGAGATGCTGCCAAAATTTTGCCATGAAATTGAGTGGCAAGCATATTTGTAACATGCTTGATGGCTGATAGAATGCACAAAGGCTTAATATCCATGAGTTTGGATAACATTCTTGGTGGCCGACATACTTGGAAGTTAGTGGCCGATAGCAACATGTAAACAACATCATTGGGAGTTGGTGGCCGACGACTGCATGTGGACAGCATTGTTGAGAGCTGGTGGCCGACGATTGCACGTAAACAGACATGTTTAACTTGTCAACATTCCTAGTGGCTATTTCTATTCAAGTAAGAAGCATCCTCAAGAACTGCTTTCATAATGAAAGCATCCACGGATCTATTTTTCACATCTATTCAACAATATGCATGGTTGTCTGCTTGGGAAGTATTGTCCATGAATCTGCTAAAAATTTCTTGGTGTTCAATTAATGATACAAAGGCCCATTGACCAATTATTTTATGGCCCAACAGTTCGTCATCAAAATCAAGCTAGATAACATGATTCAACATTCTCTCCCTTTTTGATTATGACAAAATAGTGAGTGATGTACCTTTCAAAACTTCTCTAACATAGATGAAATTATACACTCCAATATTTCTCTAGTCATTTACACAACATCCTTATGACTTCACAGGCTCCCCAAGGCTGCGACTGCATCACAATGACAATGAATTCACTACATTATCATATAATTTTTATTCCATATACACCTTACACCTCACACTCCAATATTACATCAATATGCCTATAAATTACAATTATATATCATAAGACATAAATAATTACAATTACAATATACATAAGATGGGAATTTCCCAATTACTATCCAAAAAAATACAAAATCGACTATTATACTTTATTTACAATCTTGCTTCTTCTAGACTTGACTTATTAACTAAAAATAAATAAAATAAGGATGAGTCTAAACAAACTCGGTAAGTAGATTGCATGGCAATCAATAATTCAACGAAAATCAACAAAATCTCATCCATCAAAGTAAATAGGGATCCATAAGGTATCCCACACACCAACCTAAATAGACACATTTTCAAACTCAATGCAACATCTCAACATGTCACAGCATGAAGAATATAACATTAATTGCACATTCTAAAGTAAATTATATGCTTCGGGATAATAACTTATCCCAAATCACACATATACATAACATATATGCATATATTACAATTTACATTCATGGGATAACTAAG
The DNA here is from genome assembly GCA_036873735.1 of Pouteria campechiana. NCBI lineage: Eukaryota > Viridiplantae > Streptophyta > Magnoliopsida > Ericales > Sapotaceae > Pouteria > Pouteria campechiana. The sequence continues at coordinate 35,687 of JAYJMB010011404.1, forward strand.
ATCCCTTAATTCGGATATCTACACACTAGAATAATAATAGCAATTATAAGCAAGGAATATCTTTTATCTCCTCCCAAACATACATTAATATAAAATATCATAACACTGTATTATATAACAATCAAAGATATGGCCACACTATAGCATTTTGGGATTTTTACTAATTCCAATTCTCGTACATATTCACATTGCATGCAATAAGAAATATGATATTTATAATCTCATCTAAGTCACATACATAATTATTAATCCATATATTCACATATAAGCACATTATCAAATCACTCAAGGGATAATCACTATCCTCACCCAATCACATAGGCAAACATGCACAGCCTACTTACCTCAAAATAATCCGCTTAATAATCCAAATCTCTTTAAACTTGACTTGTTGCCCTCATGCTAGAAAATCTTACACATATCACATGAATCTCATATCTTATTTATATATACATATACATAAATAATTTTAATTAATATAATGAAATATAATAATCAAAATTTTCAACCTAATGCATCTCATTGCAATTTGTAAAATTTTATTTTCAACCTAATGCATCCTTTTACTCTTCAGCACTTCAGGTCCATCTTGGCACTCTCGGATAGAAGCCTGCTAGGCCCACACAGCCATACTGTCGTATCCAGTGGCACCCCGCCCTCATCGCCTCATGAGAGTATCGGTTCTCCATAAACGCGCCTATACAAGCTACTCAGGCCAATCATAGCAATCAAGTTATCCAAGCCAATAGCAATGCCTGGCCGTGTTGGCTGCCCACACAACCACCCATTGACCAACCAGGTCACTCTTCACCACATGGTGAACACAGGTTGGCCCTACGGCCATCATATATATATATATATATGAGTAATACTGGGTGCTGTGCCAACTAGGCGCCAAAGCCAGAATTTATCGGCACTCCCAGGGGCATAAAATACATATACACAAATTTTTTTAAATATAATTCTTATTTTCTACTTTATAAATATCAAATTGACCTAAATTTTTTTGTAGATTACCAATAATATGAAAAATATTCGATCACAATTTCAGATCAAAATAATGTAAATTGAGAAATTTAAAATTAAAATATGAAATTATAAATAAAAATATTAGATGGAATTATACATCTCTTTTTTCCCTAAAAATTTTTACGTCAATTCCACATAATATAATAAAATTTTTGAAAAACTTTTAGCTTAAAATAAGTCAAAATAAGAATATTAAAAATAAAACAAAATTTTAAAAAGAATGGGACACCATCAGCATCTCATTTTCAGGGTATTTAATATTTAGATTTATTTAAGGGGTCAAATGGTAGAATTTGTTCATGAAATTTGATATTCTAGTATTAAATTATATCTATTTTAACTTTATATTTTTATTTTTATAAAAAAACATCACTAAATTAATTTTTAATAAATCTCAAGAGGGGTACTTGGTAAGGCGTTCTGTCGATGCATCGTTCATCCTAATTTCATCTGATTTTTTCTATTATTTTCAATGTAAATTATATATGCTAATTCAAGATATTAAACATGATTAAAATAAGTAAATAAATCTTATTTAAATCATCATATGACATGTCATATTGGTAATATTCAATGCCCAAAAATCAGAATTTACACTGTCCAAATTAAATCAAATTTGAAACACCTGCTTACCTCACTTGTCTTGTAATTTTCACTGTTAATTAATCTTGAGACACATCTATTAATCAGCCTTTAATCACCTTTCACCATTTCAACCCTATACAGTAAGGAATTTAAATTTAATTCAACGACTACCCAATTTAATATTCTGTTTATTACACACTAGTTATCCATTTAAATCCATCATCTAATTGCCATTTGTTTGGCTCTACTAACCAACCTATTAGAGACCTGATTAAGCCATCATTACCCTCCTCCAATTAGGCTTAATTACCTAATTCAAAATAATTCCAACCCTAATAGCTAAGTGGACAGTAGGGCATTCCATTGAGTTTAAATTTTCAGCATGCTATAATTCATTTTCATTAAATCTAATCATTCTCTTCACTTAATTAAAGATTAATTATGTCATAATATCATTAATCACAGCCCTTAATCATGCTAAATTTTTTTTAGCAAACCCTAATTTCTTAGGTTCCCATCTACATGATTTAATTTATTAATCACCACAAAAACTCCCAATACATGATAAAAAAAACTTAAATTTATAAAATTTATACCTGAATTGGCTAATTTGCTTAATGGGTCCCACCCACAACAGCTCCCTCTTCAATTTTTGTAGCCTTAGTATACTTTAATTAAGAGGATTTAAGATGTAGTGGGTTGCAAACCTGCATTCCTTACAATTTCTCCCAACCGAAATGGGCTGAAATTCTCACTTAGAAGGCTTGGGATGCTTGGGAAAGGGAAACCCATGTTGAAGAGGTGCTTGGATGTTAGAAGAAGATGGGTATAACTGATATTTATATTAATTTTTTATTTGTAGTCCATGCTCCCACTTAATTCTATACACATACATCTATCTTTGATTTTCAAAATCCTGTCTGGTCCTCATATTTGACACATGCAAATCATTCATTTAATAAATCACATATTCAAATTAATTATTCATTCATTAAATATAATTTTTGCATAATTTTATTATTTATTTCTTAATTAAATTTAATTTTAACTAAAATTTGCTGAAAATTACTGGCAACTTGATTTTTCAGCTTTCCACATGCAATTTTTTATTTTTTTTCACCTATAAATCATTGTTTATTCATCATACTCACATTAATATGTATTTTTCATCTATTTTTGCTATTTTTTATATTAAAATTTGATATTTTTCTGAATACACACCTTTGGCATTCCATCGCTTTAAATTTATTTACTTTTTCACTTAAATAATTTATTTAACACACTTTGATACATTCCCAACATAATCATCATGTTTATATTAATAATCTACTCAATTCCATAAGTTTTTCATAATAAATTTCTCAAAATTTTAATTATACTTTAATATACTTCATGTTGAATCGGCAAAAATTAATAAAAAATTAAAACTCACATATTTAAAATTTTCAGGGCCTTAAAGCTCAGTGGAGGGATCTCATTCCAAGGCATAAGGGATTTTTCAGCCTTTAATGTGCTGCTCCCAAAATAGATGACTTGGAGACCGTCAGCAATAGATAGAGGGACTGACATAAAAACTATATTAAAATTACTAGCAAACGACCCTCTTGTTTTGTGTTTTCGTTGTTTTTTCTTGACAATAAGCTGCAAATCGGGCTTAAACAATTATCGAACTGGGCCACGTGCATGGGACTCTCAATTCAAAGCACTTTTAACATACTTCTGGTTTCAAGCAAAACAAGTATAAAAGAGAAGTATTAAAAACAAAAGAAAAACAAGGAGAGGAGGCTGAGTTAACAATATAAGATTAATATCAATTATAAATTAAATAAACATTAAATAGATAGTCATCTTTAAAACAATGTCCCAACTAAATTAAGGTTTCGTTTAGCTGGAGTGTATTAAAGATGAATGCATTAAAAAGGGAGTGTATCGAAAGAGTAAGGTAGAGATGAAATCAATGCTATATGACTTTTGATGAAAAAATTAAAAAATAATTAAAGATATAGATAATAGTAACAAATAAAGTTATTAAAGATAATAATAACAAATAAAGTTAATTCTTACAACAATAAGAAGAGGAATAATTCGATGAGGATTACTTAAACGCGCCTCATAGGATACCGTTGTGATGGCCATTTACTTGTATCTTTTAAATCTTACCCACCATGGATCTAACTGCTAGATTTAACCGGCTCCAATGGTCCAATTCCTGGTGATTAAATGCTTCACTCTGGTAGGTAGCATGCGACTGAAAGCGATGTCATCTCCAGCCCTTCAAAAGATCTCACCCTCCATCTTTTCCTATTTTTGAGTCCTTGGCTGCTAATGCTTGAGGTTTCAACATCAAAAGATTCCTCGCTTGCATTGAAATATCTGCGTTGCACCAGCCAACCTAATACTCAAACCGTTTCCGCCGTATGCGCCGCATCTTGCAGCTTGGAATGTTGCTGGACTCGCTGCGACCTGTAAAATTCACAGAATTTATGGGGAAAAAAAAAAGAATCCGGCCGAGCCGGTAAGTCAATTTTTTGGTTATTTTTGAAATATTTTGGGCTTTTTTTTTATGACATTTTGCATACCAGGTTAAATTGCACAATGCTAAAACTTAACTGGGCTAAATTGCATCAGCAAAACTTAATTAAGTTAAACTGCAAAATCAATAATTAGCAAATTTTTTTTTTTGCAAATACCAAAGTCTAAAGGGTCCATTTGCAAAAGCCTTCAGCGGCACTTTAGTAATTTGCAAATATTAAACTTAAGAGGGTCAGGTTCATTTTGCGAAAAATCCTCACTTCTCCCATTTTTTATCCTCTTTTATTCGTTCCCATACAAAATACTAATAATAAAAAATGACACGAAATCTAACGAAGCTGTCTGCGACGTGGTCTGAAGGTTCCCATGGAAATTTGTTAAAAAAGAAAAAGAAAACAGGCGAGGCAACTGGATTTTTCAATTACACCACGCAGACATTCTCTGTCGGCCTTGGGAGACGGGGAAGATCTGGCGGGTTTTTGGTCGACTCCAGAAGTTTCACTTAATATGCGGATGTTGAAAGTTGACGGGACAGCCTACCATATACCCCTGTGGGCCAATGTAAAAATCGTGGTATACCAAACCATAGCTTCCTCGTAAAATTGCACTGGATAGACGGTCCAATCAAACACATCGGCGATGCACGGACCGGGTTTTAGACAGGGTGTGCCCATAGAAGGGTTTTAGTCAGGGTTTTCCATTTTTTGTGTGTAAATATTATATATATATATTAAAAAATAAAAAATTAACGGGTCATGTAATATGTTACAAGTAATTTATGCTCTTAAATAATATTAATGTTAAAATCTCGCCTGGATGGGTTTTCTTTGGCATGACTAAGCGAATACCTGATTCGCTTAATTTTAGCTTTAAGATATAAATTTTATTTAAAAATAATTTATGAGGTATAATGAATATGGGCGATTGATACCAGAGCTTTGCAAGTCGACTGCTTCTCTTTTCTGCGCAAAACTGGTGTCAATTTCCGGTCCCAGTTCGTTTTCGGTGCCTTTCCAGACCCTTCAGACCATCTACTGCCCGACGCCTCCTTAATCCTTATCTGCTTTCGTCGTCTCATAATCCAGCAGAATTTCTCCCTTCCCTTTGATCTAAATCTCTTTCCAGTTCAACACGTTCCATCCGAAAACGAAAGAAAATTCCAATCTTTTCTATCTACAGCTGCAAACTCTTTTAAGTGAAAAACGTCTGATTTCTCAGTTATAGAATCTTCCCCTCCCAACACCTGGCTCGAAAAAGGCGCTAGCATGGAGGAAAACCCCAATTTCTTCCCCATGTCAGTCGAAAGATCGTTCGAAGCATGGGAAGAGATGCAGCGGCACGGCCACGATTTCGCCGACCGGCTCGCGCAGGGCTTCAACGGCCTGCTCCACTCCCACATGAGCCGTCCATCCTTTCCGTGGCCCAATCACCAGAAGCTCTTTGATGCTGATTTTTCGAGCGTAAAATGGGACTCCAAAGTGATCGGTGATAATTCGGGGATGAATGGCGTTTCTGCGATCTTCGATATAGGGAACAGGTTAGGGCAGGTGGGGGCGGAGTTCGGGGCTTGCTTGAACGGAGTCGTTCAGCAGTTTTTCCGGCGGCTGCCTTATCCGTTCAGGCAGGATGAGGGCGAGGAAGCGGTGGTTAGAGTGGGAATGGAGAGCGCGAAGGGAGACGGGGTGTTTGGTCAGCAGAAGGAGGGTTTTGGATTAGCGGCGCAAAATGTTAGGGATTACGGATTTACGGGATCGCCTGCTGTTTCCGATGAATTCATCGAGGAGGAAGGCTTTCCTTTGAATCTCAAAACTTCTGGGCCCTTTAGCAGGCCACAGGTATAGATTGCATCAGAAATTGCACTCTTTGATTTGTTTCTTTCTGCTGGCGTTTGCTGCGATTGTTTTCTCAGAATTCATGAAGACTAATAAGAGTTGAGTATACAAGTAGCATATTATTCCCATTCACTTGGGTATGCCCGTAAACTAGGCATTCCTCGGTTTTGTGACATTTTTATCTACGTACGCTATCCCTGAAAAATTCAGATCTCTGCTTGTACTTGGGACCCACCCATTCATTGAGTGCTAGGCTGCAGGTTGTCGGCTTTTAGCTGATTAGACGCTATATTTCCTTTGGTTTTGGGCGTTGAGATTCTCACTGTCTTTAATTAGCTTAAAATTTTGATATTGAAAACGTTTTCTGAGTGTTCCCTCAAGTTGCTGCCTGAAGTCTTATATTGCCTTTTAGCTGCTGTTGTTACGGTTTCTTTTTCTTTTTCTTTTGTTTCTTTTTTTTGTTTTGTGCCAGTTTCATCAACATAAAATCTCCATTCATGAAAATGCGTTTCCTTTTCTGACAGCTGCCAGTGTGCGCGTTTCTCTATTCTTTTCTCATAAATTCCCCATTTATCGAGAGTTGTTTGATCTAATGTTGTCAGTCCGTGCCTGCATGTATGTGATCTGTTTTTTAGACTGGAAATGATCTTGAATCTATGTTTTTGCATGATGACTGAGAATTGAGAATTTAATTGTGTATGGTGCTCTGCTCGAAACTGTGAAACTATTTTATGTTCATGTTTTGCTTGATGACTAGGAATGTATTTATTGTTATGTTATTAATTATGCAAACAGACTAAGTTGATATATTCTGGGCTTGATTACAGGGGAGCATTAATTTTACATCAACATATGATAGTCGAGCAAATGACATTGAGAGCTCTCTAGTCGCACGTGGGGACTTGTGGCGTGCAGAGGCATCACATGGAGGTTCGACTTCAGGAAATGAGAATTCACCTCTCTTCCTTATTCAACTTGGACCATTGTTATTTGTTCGGGACACAACACTACTTATGCCAATTCATTTATCAAAGCAACATCTGCTTTGGTATGGTTTTGATCGGAAGGTAATATTAGTTTTTCAATTAGATGTTGCAGCTCATTGTTATCTGAATGTCAATATAGGGAATACTTAGGTAAATGCACATGCACTTGCATGTTGGTCTTTCAGATTAAGTTGCTGGCATCACAAATAAACAGAAAATATAGTTCTGGAATCTTTCATATACTATCACAACTGTGTTTAGGAAAAAAGTTTTGGCTACTATCAAGCTCAATTTATAATTTTTGGAAAAGTCCATGCAAATTCTCAGTGTTCTCTACCTGTAATATTGGACCAAGTTGTCTCGGAATCTATGAAGTGCCTTCATGTTTTGTTGTAATCTATGATGTTCAATGCTTTTTGGAGACAACAACATGGATGTAACATGTGAATGAGATATAAAATGATCAAGGTGTGGCATTGTTTGCCTCTCTTACATAGATTACCTTGAATAGAGCTTGAAGAAAAATATTGACAGCTTTATAGTTGTTATTGCTGCTGCTTCTGTTGTCATTATTTATTTAATTGTATTCCTGGGGGCTGGTTGATGTCTTCTCTATCCTTTATTGCATAACTATGATTGGTCTCCATTAACTCGGGGACCATTTGTTTAGGTGTAATAGAAACATTACATAGGTGAAGCAAGTGAAAATTTCACAATTTAATGTTGACCCAATTTTTACTCATATCTAAACAAGGTAAATACTTTCTGTTCAATTTTTTCTTTTCCACTGTTGAGCTCATCGTTTCCATCACTGATCCCAGATTTTCTACATTTAACTATATATTTTCATCTTGCTATTTTATTTTTTTCCCACTAATCTACTTTGTCTTTATTCCATGACTTTCGCTGATAATATTTCCATTTCTGCTGCTATAATATACTCCCATAACTTCATAGTCAATGCATTAACACTATCTAAGTAGCACCCTGATATCAATTATTCATTTTAGAATGCATTTTGTCAATTATCATATCATTACTAGATCTCATAATTATCGTGAATTTACAAAGCAGGAAGTTCGGATGCATTGAACACAATGGTTTTCAGCAACCATTGGCTGAGATTACATTTGAGAACATTAATGTTAGAGGCATTGGTACTTTAAGCATTTGAGCTAGGAATCAAAATTACAAAAATGACCATAAAGGTACTCCGAATTATAAAAAAGCCATTCTAACTAATCAAATAAAAAGGACCATTGGATAGTGGGCCAACCATATTTGATATAATCCCCATCTGTTGATGACTTCAGATGATGCTTGGTTGCTGGGGAAAAATGTGACATGTTTAAAAATCCAATGGGCAACGCAAGTAGAAATGATAGGGATTACATACCTATCATCATCATTATTTTGATAACATGATACTATTGGATCAGTTTGATATTTATTTCAACCATAGGTTGAATATCTACTTATAACTGAGAAGCAAGATAAATAGTGGGAATGATTGGGTGGCTATACAACCACCATGGAGGATCGTACATGTTTTTATCAATTTGTGTACCTGGCCAAAATATTCATTTTGAGTTCCCCACTCAATTCGTGGATCACTATCTTTATGCTTTTTTTTTTTTTTTGTATGCGCGTGTGTACGCGTGTGGTGGAGGTGGGGGTGGGGGTTATTATAATTTAATATTAGTTAGAGAAATCGATGAACAGAGTTGATGGCATACAAGCATTTTGACAAGCATAAGATGTTGGTAGCTGCATTTTTTCTCGAGATCTCCCCAAATTTGGTGGGGAAGTTGTAATAGCATGATACAATGTGACTTTTTCTGATCCTATACTTGCCATTTGTCATTTCATTTTTGTGTTTTTCTGGCTTGTCTGCTTATTTGTTCTCATGTAAGCTTATGTAAAATAGTGTCCTTCAATTATTTTCTCTTCTTCAGCTGATATAGATATAATTTTATTCTTTCTGCACAGAATGGAATGCATTCCCTGTGTCCTGCTGTGTGGTCAAAGCATAGAAGATGGTTATTGATGTCCATGATCTGTCTCAACCCATTTGCTTGTGTAAGTTCAGAATCTTCAGATGCTTTGTGTTTATAAAGAAGTTTGAGTGAATTGGAGTTCTTTCATTCATCATATGGTAGCACATGCTCAGTTGCCTGTCTCTCTGTTCCTAAAAGAGAACTCCTGGAAGAAGGAAATTGCTAACCCTCCTATTAAAAAGGAAGAAAATCCTCCAATTGAGAGGAAAAATTATTGATTAAGGAATTGTTGATTCCTTATATAAACATCCAGCTGTCGGGAGGATAACTAGGACAAATTCACTGATAGCTCAACTGAGATTAAAGTGAAAGAAAAACTTCTGAGTCTTCTTGATCCAAAAGTTCCCCATGGTTTGATGGGACGAATCAACATATGGACAAGGCAGAACTCTGGGGGAGAAAAAAAGCAATTTGCAAAAATTTTGAAGTGAACCCATTTTGTACATTAACTTCTCTCTGGAAATCCTTTTTCCAATTGGACATTTTTGGTAAATCATGAAAGATTTGATTTTTGATAAATCTTGAGGATGCGAATCTACAGATTCTGGGATATTCTTAGTGGTCATCAAATTGTGTTGCTTCAACATGTTGCTATGCCAAACCAGGTTAGAGAAAGGCTCCTCCCATCAAAACAATGACATGGCTCATCTAGGAGTGTATTCTGCTTCTGATATGGCAGCATTTGCAATAAAAAGAAGATTCTATAAATTACTTTTTCCCACTTTTTTGCACTTTTGGTGTGATTAAATCAGTTAATGCGATTAGTTTTTTTTTTTTTTTCAAGTATAAGGCCATAGGTGGACAAGAGAAGGGCCAAGAAAAACATGGGTAGAGGTTATTATGGAAGATATGAAAGTGCTTGGGCTTAATGAAGACATTGCTCAGGATCGCTAGGAACAGTGCAGCAGGATTCATTTAACTAAATCCACTTGGTGGGAAATAGCTTTCGATGATGTACTTTTGGCATATGGGGGCATCCCTTTTAAAATATTTTATTCTTTAAAGCTATTTTGAAATAACCCCCTCCAGATACTTTTTGTTAGTGGAGCTACTAAACTTGACCAGTAAATATCCACTGAAAAATTCGATGATTAAGTTGGTTATATGACAATTTTAAGTTGATATTGTTCAAAGATGTAATCAACAGTATGACTTTTGGAATTTCATCTCTGATGATACCTTTTTTTTTTTTTGCTAAGGATTGCAATGGCAACAGCTGGTTGAACTGATATCGTTCCAAGATTTAGTCAAACAGTGGGACCCATTTAAATAATCTAACTTCATATATATATATCATTGTTAAGTTCATTGACACAAACATGTATGGGTCCAATGTAGGCTGTGTGGCTTGATAAAACTACCCAAATGTAGTTCCCTGAGAATTCATTAATCTAGACAATGTATGAGTTGAAATATGCTATGTATAGCTAGACATCCAATTGCATTATCTGTTGATCATGCCATAAATTGGATGGTGTTGGGGGAGGGGAATTGATGCAATTTTCAAAATGTGGTTCATCATTTCCATTGATATAAACAATTGATAAGGTTAGTGGAGCCACATAAACTGATTAGTGGAGCCACATAAACCGATTAAGTGTTAAAATGCTGTTGATTGTGCAAAATGGCTCGTATAATTGAGTGAGCAAGGAAAGGTAAGCTGTTAGGGAATTGGCACATGCAAATTCCAGGAATGTGACAGGTGTAGTATTGCATTGAAAAGTTATTTCTTTATTTTTCCCTGTTACAGTTGATGGCTTGCTTCCACTTGCTGTTGCAAGACAATGTCATTTTAAAGGAAGTGGGAAGGCTAGGGTTTTGAAATTTGACTAGGGAATGAGGTTTTTAATTGGAAAATGGTCATTTGGCATTTGGTATGATTAATAAAAATACCGGAAAAGGAAATAAAAGGAAAAGAGGAGGTATGGGAAGAAGAAAAAGAAACTCTACTAATAATAGTTGGGTTTTCAGTGTCTCATCTCAAGGAGTTGTCATAATTCTCTCTCTGCAAAGATTTCAAAACTTCATTTGCTCTCATCAGTTATTTACAATGGCATTGTTATCCATGAAAAAGTCTTGCATATTAAAATCTTGATAATTGAAAGTTTAAAAATTATCTTATGGGCCTTACCTAAATGGAGAATAACTTTCCCCAAATATTTTCAAATTTGCATAATCTTGTACTCATTTGAAAACTAACATAGTGGGTCATCAAGGAAGAATTTTTACACCAAGTAGATATCTTTTGGTACCCCAAAAGTGACTTACAAGAAAAGTAACAAAAATACAACAACAACAATAACACTCTAATTCTTTTTGTTAATAATAATAATAATAATAATTATTATTATTATTATCATTATTATCCATAGTCAAATCTATACCTTAAAAACACTTAATTTCTCTGTAATCTCGGACTACTTGGATTTCTCCAAAAAAGACCTCACTCACAAATCAACCATCAAAATCATTAGATTAGTGATCAAGAATTGAATGGTTGGATTAATTAGATCTGTGGCTTTGTTGTTCTTCATCACTTGCAGAAAGGGCTTATTTGAGCAAAGTTTGGAAAGGAGGGGCTTGCATAACAATCCACCTAAAATAGATTCGAACAAAAATATTTTGAAAGGCAGACCCATGTGTCAAAACTCAAAACAAATTTATCTTTGTGGAAGTTGCAGTTCAATGCGGAAGCTTAACCTGGAAACCAGTAGGAAGCCATTACTATGATTTGCTTACTTTATATCATTTTGTCAATATCTAATGATTATTCCTCGCATTAGATAAAGTTGTTATCTATAGCTAATTAATCATAAGGATTACCTTTTTATTTAATCATAAGGATTACCTTTTTATTTTGGTCATTTACTTTTAGCCTTCATCTTCTCTTTTTATTCCAATTCCAGAGTTTCTTGGTATGCAACCAGGGTAAACAGTTGCACCAAGTGGCGGATGATGCCTTCGTCTCTAGGTCCTTCTTTTATGTAACTTGTAAACAGATATCATATTAAAGCACTTGGAGTATCTGAAGCTTTTGTACAGCTATCTAATGCAACCTCTTTGTTTCAGTCATTCATGGATTTGCAGTTTCCAAATGGACAATTTACATATGTAGCTGGTGAGGGTCTAACAACCAGTGCTTTCCTACCTGTTTTTGGTGGTCTGCTTCAAGCTCAGGGTCAATATCCAGGAGAAATGAGATTTAGCTTCTCATGTAAGGTTGGTACTTCTTGAAGATGCTACATGTACTGTGCTATTATGACTTGTTTCTTTTTTTTTTGTTTTTTTCAATCTTTAAAACAACCTTGAAGGATTATTTTACAACACTCTTCTTTATTTGTTATGTTTGTTCTTTTCTAGCTTGTAATCAGGTTATAATGTTATCTTGCAGAATAAGTGGGGTACATGCATTACCCCAATGGGGCAGTGGCCTGACAAATCCTTTTCGCTTGGAATTTCTCAAGCCTTAGCATGGCAGAGATCTGGTCTAATGTTTAGACCAACCATCCAATTCAGGTAATGATCCATCATTCTTAAGTCAAGATGGCATAGTTTTTAAACTTGCCAATGTTTTTTGTTCTAGTTCAAAAATGTATACAAGGAAGCTGGCTGCTCCATTAATGTTGGGCATGATTTGAATTAAAGAATATTGGTTGTCACCAATTCTCAGTTAACTCAGATCATTCTACCTGGGCCTGTCTGAATTTTAAAATAAGAGATGCTTTGATGCAACTGTTTTG
>JAYJMB010011415.1:0-66191 GCA_036873735.1 Pouteria campechiana
AGTATATTTAGGAATCAAATAGGTGCAAAAGATGAAGTATTAGGAGAATAAAATATGACATTTTGCATTCTCATCAGCCTCATGGAATATTTCATCATCCATTTGAGAAAAGGTTGCAATCTTACATCTTGATTTAGTAGTTTTAGTATTGGAATAGAATATACTAATGAACTTGTTATAAACTGCATCCCAAGTAGTAAGTGAACCAAGAGCCAAAGACATGAACTACATCTTTGTAGCATCCTTAAAGGCATATGGGAAACATCTCATGCATAACTAATCTTCAGTTAATTCTTACTGATGAATGAATTTCATTCACTTATATTACACATGTTTAAGCTAAGTTATTTACAAATTCTTATTTCTTTTAGATAAATTTAATGCTTATTTTGTTAGATTTTCTAGGCATCTTGAAGATGGAAAAGAAAATGCTCAAAGTTGGAAAAGAAGACAACTACAAAATGGAGCAAAAAATCAACACAAAACCAAGTTAACAAGCCAAGGTTGTCAGCCCTAGGACAGAACACTAGCACCAGCCGGGCAACAAGTCGGTGTGCAGTGGACCATGTTTTGTGGATTTTTTCTCCAGTTCATATCTTAAGGCTTTTTAAGGAAAAACTCAGGGTTTTTGAGGGGTTCTTCAATTTTTGGTTTTGAGAGTTTTTCTTTAAGGTTTGGAACCATTTTTCTGAGAGATTTCCCATAGAGAAGAAGAAGAGATTGCAAGTAAGAAAGAAGAAGAAGAGGAGATGTTAGATATTATTAATGCTAACTTAATGGGTTTTCACCTCAATTATGTTACACACCATAGGTAATTGGAATGAGTGAAAACACTTGATTTAAACTAGTACACCTTACCATAACAATCTTACTTTTGAAAGAATGAACCCAAGTGAGGCATTAAATCCAACATTCCATTAGCAAAGGGGCATCATCTTGTGGTGAAATTGGATCCCTAGACTTTTGCATCTTGCTAATCTCTCTGCATTATATTTAGCCATTGATTTACTTTCATTCTATTGAGTTTTAAAATTATACCAAACATTATTCCAAGTCTGTTTAGTATAAATCCATTCTTTTAAGGTTAGGATAGTTCAGTAATTAAAATTAAGTTAGTTTGACTATTCTCTGTGGGATTGACCCTTGCATTGCACACTATATTTCAATATGTCCACACACTTGCAAAAAATTATAATTTGAACCATCAAGTTTTTGGTGCCATTGCCAGGGAATTATTTCAAATTGATTTGATTAAAATTAGTTACATTCTTTCTTTTTGTTTTTGTATATAATTGTATATAAGATTATTTTTTATTATTTTCTTCTTCTTATTTTAGTATTGTGAATGCACGGAAGGAGATCTCTGAACCCTACTCTATTTCCATTAAATAATCATGCTGACAAAGTGGAAATTGAAATAGAGATTTCAAGTGAAGGAGAAGAAGTAAATATGGCTGACAATGAGGCGATCTGAGTGGCTCAACTAGTGTGACAAGTGCAACATGCTTAATAATTAATGAAAGAGTTTGCACACCCACCTATAGGCATTTCACCTTCATGCATTGTGTTAGATGAGGATGCTAGAAATTATGACTTGAAACATATTCACTTTAACATGCTTTCATCTTTTCATGCACTAGCTTTAGAGGATCCATTAACTTTCATGCATGATTTTAAATGCAACCATCCAAACATTTCTCATACACTCTGAAAGATGCAGCCCAAACATGGTTTATGACAGTAGATCCTGACTCATTAACAACTTGGGGAATATTTTATAATAAGTTCATTGAAAAATTTTACTCTCATGCTAAAACTGTTGAATTAAGAAGCAAAATAGCTACTTTTGCTCAGATGGATGGTGAAGTTTTCCATGAGGCATGAGAAAGGTTTAAAGCAATTTTGGTTCAATGCCCTCATCATAGATATCCGCTTGAGTTGCTTAACTAATTTTTCTATGATGGATTGATACAACCATGCCAAGCCATGGTTAATAATGCTGTAGGTGGAGCCATGGGAGAGAAGACTCGGGAAAAAACTTATGAGCTTTATGAGATGTTAGGAGCAAATTCTCAGTAGAAAAGTGTAAGAGGTAGATCTAGGGGACTTTATAAAGTAAATAATAATTCTGATCTATCAATGCAGATGTCAGAGATGGCTAAGCAGATGAAAGTAATGCGCTCAATGATGGTGAAATTGAAGCAAACACAACCTGCTCTAGCAGAGGTTTGCTATCTTTGTGGTAATTCAGGACATCCACCTAATGGTTGCCCTTCAAATGAATATTTTGCAAGTGATACTGAGCAAGCTAATGTAATGAAGTTTTTCAACCAGAAGCCATAGAATGACCCATACTCAAACACTTACAATCTTGGTTGGAGGAATCATCCTAACTTCTCTTGGAACAATGAAAGAAATCAGAATTAAACTGGAACCTCATTTTAACCTCAACAGAAGAAGCCTATGCTTGAAGAAACACAAAAACGTTTCATGCAAGCAACATAAACTAAGCTCCAGAATCATTCAACCAAATTTCAAAACATTTGATTCCAGGTTCCATAACATGCAGGAATCCATGACAAAGAAGGAAACTTGGTTAGGACAAATTGCAAAAGTAGTACAAAGTCATGGACTTGGGAAGTTGCCTAGTCTTGGGAGGCAACCCAAGTTGTTTTTAGTCTTTTCAATTTTTTAGAAGTATTGATGTTTTTGCATTAATAAAGTAGACTAGTTGCATTAGTTTAAACAAGCTTGCTTTGATTATTAAGTCATTAGATTATATTTATATTTTCCTATTTGTTATACTTAATGTATTGTTGTTTCATGTTTAACGGGTTAAATGCATAAATAAGGATTTCAAGCAAGGAGATCAAATTAGGTTGATGGTATAACATGGAAAAGAGATGTTCAAGGCACTAGAATCACTAGGCAAAGGCAGCGACCTGGCATCGCCAGCATCAGGATTGTTCAAAAAAAATATTTTTTTGCAAGGAGGCAGCGGGGTGGTGCCGTCAGTGCTAACTTATAGCCTCCCTTAAAACCCACACACACACACACCTCATCCCCTCTCCCTTTTTCACTCAAGTTCTCATCTCTGTCTCTCTCTCTCTCTCTCTCTCTCTTTTCTCTAAAACAAACCCTCACAACCCTAAACCCATTCCTACACTCCAAAACTCAAGGATTCATACCCAAACCATTCCTTTTTTCCATTACCTCCGTAGATTCATCTCTCCCACTCTACTATTCATCATCTTTTTCACCAAGTTTTTCAAGTTGGGTTGACAACTTTATGCACATCTCTTGGAATCATAAGTAAGTTACTTGGATCATCTAAATCTTTATTCTATTAGCTTTCTTGGTGAAAAGCTTTGCTTTTATGGTGATTTGAGAAGATTTGGAGTTAGGTTTTTGTGTATGGAGCTTTGTTGAAGTTGTGCAAATGAAGTGTTTGGTGAATTGCTTATGCCAAGTTGTGTGTGGTTTTTGTTGGGCACATGTTGCAAGATTGTATGTGGTAAGAGTGGGTATGTACTGGGATTGAATTGGAGAAGCTATCAAGATTGTGGTAGGAGTGGGTATGTTGAGAAAATTTCCACGTAAATGTTATGTGTTTAATAAAATGCCTTAGTGAAGAAAGTGACTTCGTTCTTGTGATGTAAGCGCATTCTTATTGGTGCTTATTGTTCTTTCAAAGTTAAGTGGAATGGTGTAGTTTAGTTTTGAGGAAGCTTGGTAGAATTGATTCATTGTGATTGCTCAAGTGTTATGCTGCTACTACTACATTCCTTCTAACACTATCACCATGCCTCCAAGGAAATCTTTGTATGTCAGTCCTTCAAGGAAGAGACGGATAAGAGATCCTAATGCACCACTTGCACTCACATTCTTCAATAAATGAGCAAAAGAAATTTTCAATGGTTCCCTAGTGAATCATGAAGGTATAAGGAAAAGAGGCTTGGATACGACTTACACTAATATAACCGATCTTATCCAAGCTCGACATTGGATGCCCTTCATAGCTCAGCTAGAGGCAGTAGTGTTACCATTCGTTAAAGAGTTTTATTCTAATGCCAAAGAGTAGTTTAGAGTAGACTCTAGGGAACTAAAAGCATTGGTAAGTGGTAAGGCAGTTTCTTTTGATAGAGCTACTATTAATCAAGCTTATGAGTTGGAAGACATTGAAGAAAATGAATACTCCGCTTAGATGGTGCAAGGACCAGACTATTATGCTATTATTTCTTACCTTGCTCAATCATTGAGCAGTAAGTGCAAGACTATGCATGATAGGGTAATTAGTTTTCCAAGAGGATAGTTAGAAACAACAAGCAAGGCATGGCATTATTTTATTTCAGCAAAACTGCTGCCTTCCAATCATGTGTCTTATGTTACAAGGGAGTAAGTTGTTCTCAACTATGCCATTCAGATAGGGTTGTCTAACGATGTGGGCCAAGTGATTGAGTGCTCCATCATCTCTTTCATCATAAGGAGGCTCACTAGTGGATTGGGACACCCTTCACTCATCTACCGATTGTATCTCATGGTGGGAGTTCCTACCTCTGCTCAAGAGGAATTTCAATAACCTATTTTGGTCATCAATGATGCAGTTATAGATATGATTGAGAAGACAACCCGTAGAAACACAAGGGCAAGTCCTTCATCTTCACTACCTAGCTCTTTGTAGCAAAGACCCACAAGAGGTTCTTCTTCTAGAGAACCTTCACTGCCAATCTTCAGACTCGCCTCGTGGATGTTGAATGTTATACAAGGCAAGTGATGAAGGACCAGCGAAAAATGTACAAGTATATGGTGGATCACAACAATGCCCTTATTGCCATGCTTTGAAGCTGCAACATATCACCTGGCGATAGCTCCATTGTCTTTCCACCACCACCTACTCTTTGTGATTTACCAGATGAAGATTTGAGTTGGGTGCAAGATGACAGCTCAAACGAGTGATCTATCCATTTTAGGGAAGGCTTTATTTTCCACTGCTTTATTCTACATTGAGGACAATGTTATATTTAAGTTTGGGGGTGTTTAGCATTGCATTCAAAGTGTATTTGGTTTTTAGAATTTAGGAACAATTTTGTTGAGCTTCACTTTTGATAACTTAGCTAAAGAAAATCCAAGAGCAACTATGCTAACATGCTAAAATTGAATAGAATGGATTCTCTCTTAATGATCAGTAACATATATTGAGTTTTTAATTACCAATGCATATGATTTGGAAGGAAGGATCGATGCTACTTTGTGATTTAATGATTCTTATGGTAAGTCCTTCTTTTTCGTGATTGATAAAAATTTTGTTGAGCACATTATGTTATGATCATGCAAAGTGTATGTTAATCAGTTGACGATTTTGTAAATTTAGTGACATATTTTTGTTGACATAAGCCTTCTAGAACTTGTTTGAATATCCCTTAAGGCAAAATCCTAGATTACATGTTTACTTAAAAGTAATTTAGGCATTCTTGGAGAAGTTGGAGCCTTTCAAGCTAACCTAGTAATTCATGTCACTAGTGTCCCCATTGAGCCTTTTGAGAGAATGGCATATGCAAAGCATGTGAAAAACTACCATTCGACCATTTCTTTCTTTAGCCTCTCATCAAACCCTTTTTAGCTTAAAAAACCATGTTTGACCTATTAAGGGACATATTCTATTCTCATGGATATATGAGAGGTATGAGAGAAGCAGAATAAAATAAATTTGGGGGAATTGAAAAGAAAAATGCCAAAAGGAAAAGAAAAGGGATAAAAAGAAAAGAATTAGTAAGGATTCCTCTTTCAATTAGGGGGATCACATCCCAATTAACTCCAAAGGAAATAAGTTTGGGGATGTGGTAGCAATACAGCCCATAAAAAGAAAGAGAAGAGCAAATAAAAAGTTAAAAGAGTAAACATTCATGTAAAATTCAGTTATGATCTTTTACCTTATGAATCCTTCTTCCTTTTTTTTATTAGCCAAACCCAAGTCCCCATTACAAGATTAACAATAACTTATTGATCCAAGTGGACAGGGTCATCTACATTAGTGGAGAGGGATTATGAAAAGCAAGCTTATGGGGTATTTTGTGAAGATCATTAGAATCACTAGTTTGCACATTGTGTATTACAAAGCATGCATATAGCATGAAATTGACATTACAGACACACACATTTTCACTTCATCAAAGGATTAATGAAGCATGAGTCTAATGAGAGTACTTGGTAAGTGTCTTGAATGAATTTTGAATTATATGTGCATGTGTAATTTGTCTTGCTTGTTATTAATTAATTGAGAGAGATTATCCTAATTGATTCATGAGTTCAAATTTCTATTTTGCTCAAGGACAATCAAAAGCTAAGTTTGGGGGTATTTGATGAGTGAATTTCATTCACTTATATTACACATGTTTAAGCTTAGTTATTTGTAAATTCTTGTCTCTTTTAGATGAATTTAATGTTTATTTATTGGATTTTCTAGGCGTCTTAAAGATGGAAAAGAAAAGAAAATGAATGGAAAAAAATAAGCTCAAAGTTGGAAAAGAAAATAGCTGCACAATGGAGCAAAAAATCAACACAACACCAAGTCAACAAGTTGGTGATGCCAGACCCTAGGACCGAACACCAGTACCAGCCAAGCAGCAAGCCGGCGCCAACGGCATGCCATGTTTTCCGGATTTTTTCTAAAGTGCATATCTCAGGGCTTTTTAAGGAAAAACTTAGGATTTTTGAGGGGTTCTTCACTTTTTGGTTTTGAGAGTTTTTCTCTGAGATTTGGAGCCATTTTTCTAGGAGATTTCTTGTGGAGAAGAAGAAGGGATTGCAAGTAAGGAAGAATAAGGAGAGGAGATATTCTTTGTTGTTATCATCTTGTCTAAGGGAGTGATTTTATTTTATCTTATGAACTAAATCTCTTTTTAGAGTGAAGATGTAATCCTTTTTTATACTCTTTGTTATACATTATTGGATATTATTAATGCTATATGATCTTGTTTCATTTATGATATTATTTGCAATGATTTAATTTAGTTTATTACTTGATCACTAATATTGTAAGTTAGATTAATTACCAAAGCATGGTTAAGGTACACACCATATGCTAAACCATGAGCTCCCTTGAATGAGAAGGATAGATGTTTAAAATAAACACCATATGTTAAACCATACTATTTTGGTTCTTATGTTGTTGAACTTAATGGGTTTTCACTTCAATTATACTACACACCATAGGTAATTTGAATGAGTGAAAACACTTGATTTAAACCTGCACACATAATGGTAATAATCTTAATTTTGAAATAAGAAACCCAAGTGAGGCATTAAGTCTAAAATTCCATTAGCAAAAGGGTATCATCTTATGGCAAAATTAGATCCCTAGACTTTTGCATCTTGATGATCTCTCTGCATTATATTTACCCATTAATTTTGCTTTTATTCTATTAAGTTTTGAAATTATACCAAATATTATTCCAAGTCTGTTTAGTTATAAATCCATTCTTTTAAGGTTAGGATAGTTCAATAACTAAAATTAATTAAGTCAGTTTGACTATTCTCTATGGGATCGACCCTTGCAATGCACACTATATTGCTATACATCTTTAAACTTGTGAAGAATTATAATTTGAACCATCACTTGCAAAGAAAAATTTTGAATAGTTGCATAGAAATCATGCATGAATGTTAAAGGATTATTTGCAACTACACTATAAGAAAAAGGAATCATGTTGAAGTGTATATACTTTTTAGCTAATAATTCCTAGTAGTATCATTCAAAACAATGCATCAGGCTGAAATTCTAATCGTGGGGTTTACAATATCCTTCATCGATTGTTGAGCTTGTTAATCCACTCTATTATTCATGTTGTCAACCATCAGTTCTTCTTCTTCACTTATGCTCTCTGTCTCTATTTCCAATTTGTTGATGTGATCATTCAAGGTAAAAAACACTAGATTCAGTGACTTTCTTCCATATATTCATAATTCTGCAAAAGGAAAAAAATAAAACTAAGCAATTAGAAATCCTAAATATAATAAACTACAATAAAGGAAAAGAAAATTTGTAACTAAATTAGTCAAATCAATTTAGAATCAGTTCTCCAACAATGACGCCAAAAACTTGATGATCAAATTATAATTCCTCACAAGTATATGACTGTATAACAGTATAGTGTGTAAAGCAAGGGTCGATCCCACAAATAACTATTTAAACTAATTCAACTATATTTAGTTACTTGAACTAAAACTATCTTAAAAAGATTTAGGTGAGAGTAAATAAATCAAAGTATTAAGAGAAATAACAGAAAACAAGGATGAGAGTAATGTAAAAGAGATTCTCAAGTTGCAAGAGTCTAGGGATCTGATTTCACCAGTCAATGATATCCTAAGTTGTTGGAATGTTGGATTCAATTTATTATATTGGGTTTGATCTATTAAATATATGATTAGTATCTTTAGGTGTCCAGGTTTAAATCAAGTATTGTCTTACATTCCAATTACCTATGGCATATAGTGTAATTAAGATTGAAAACTCATGAAGATCAGAAAAACTTTAGTGAAATAAGTAGAATAGTTTAGCATATGACATCTACCTTAACTATCTACGCATTCATTCAAGAGAGCTCTTAAAACATGATTTAGCATATGGTGTCTACCTAACCATATTTTTCAGATAATTAGTTTAATTCGCAAAATTGGCGATCAAGTAATTAAACAAATTAGGTGGCTGCAATAAATATGATGAATAAAATAAGATAAAATTGAATTGATAACCCAACAATTCCTATTTAACATAGAATATCAATGAGGGCTACATCTTTGCCCCAGGAAAAGAAAATTAGTTCATGCTAAAAATAAAAAGAACATTCCTGAAAATACACATGCTTGCAGAACTCGAAATCTCTCTTACTTGTAGAACTTCTCTCCAAAAACTCTCTTTGCAAATCTCTCTCTTCCCTATGTCAATCTCTCCTATGGACAACTCCTTAAATAACCTAGGAAATAGGCTTTTAGATAACTCCTACATATATTACAATTCCCCTATGCAGAGAACTCAATTTCCAAGTATAATACAAGTTGCGCACATCTTTGGACTCTTCCCAATAATTACTTGAACTTCCACAAAGCTAAGCATTTCTTGATTTAGCAACTTCTAAATTGGTAGTTGTTGTAGTGTCCTAGTTTTCAAAGGTGAAAATTCATTTTGCAAGTAAAAATTAACTTCCAAATAAGGCTTAAACAGCTACAAGTCCGAAACATTGTGGCACCCAACTACTAAAAATACATTATTGATTTCTGAAATCTCTATTTAAACAGTGACATCACATTTAGTAGGTTTTCAAACTCACTTTTATGTTGAATGCATGAGTCAAAAATTGCTTTTGTGTATAAGGTTATGTTTTCGGACATTACTAAAATGAAAAGGGAGGATTTGAAGATGGCAGAGCCAATCCAGATATGGCAAAGCCAATCCAAATATAGTAAATCCAATCTAGACATGGTAGAGACAATTCGGACATAGCAAAACTAATTTAAAATCCAGATATGGCTTTTGATAGAGATGTTTTCGGACATGGTTTCAGAAAAGGCAGTTCGAGAGCAATTTCATTGTTTTAATAATAATGTCCTCATATGAACTCCAAATTACATGATTTTTGTGTGTTGAATAGATAATTTCAAGGGCTACAAATTTCATGTTAATGACTTTAATAGAATAAGCCTATATCCATGATTCATCTAGTCTCAAAGTGACACCTTTTGTCAATGTCCGAAATTATTATTTTAGACATGGTGAAGTTTCAGACATGGCTTCAGATACTGGAGATAGTTGTAGTATTTTAGCTATAATGTTTTTATCCAAACTCAAAATTATGTGATTCTTGATGTGCTAGAAAAATAAGAACAAAGGCTAAACCTTTCGTGTTGAACATATTCTCCAAATCTGATTCATCAGAATTTGAATTTGCCTAAAAGTGATGCCTTTTGTAATCTTTAGCTTCTTTTTATAGACTTGGACACCTGAAATAGAAAAAAAAAACTCTATTAGGTAAACATGATTACTCAAATATCAATATAAACCACTAAATTCATGTCAAAAGGGGATCTAAAATACACAAATTTAGGTATAAAAGCATGATATATTATGAGCTTATCAAGGAATTCATATTTACGTGCAATAGAACCCTCAATTAGGTTATTTAAAGGGTGTTTAATAGAGAAATAAGGGACTTTTAGTGGACAAAATGGTGGCACATGTACTTGGAGGAGAATTCTACAAGGGAGCTAGAGGGAGATTCCAAGTTCTGTAACATGCGTAGTTTGAAAATTTTTCTTTCTAGCATGAACTAAATTTCTTTTTCTAAGGTAAAGATGTAGCCCTCATTGATATTCTTTATTCAAGAAGAATTGTTGGTTGATTAATTCAATTTTATCTTGTTTCATTCATTGTGCTTATTGCAATTGTTTAATTTATTAAATTGATTGATCACCAATTTAAAGAATTAGATTGATTATCTGAGCATGGTTAAAGTACACATTATATGCTAAATCATGAGCTCTCTTGAATGAAAGGATAGATGGTTATGGTACATACCTTAGGCTAAACCAATCTATTTGGTTCATTAAAGTTTTTTGGTCTTATTGGGTTTTCACCTCAATTATGCTACACATCAAAGGTAATTGAAATGAGTGAAAATACTTGATTTAAACCCACAAACCTAATGGTAATAATCATATATTAGTGAGAAAGAATCCTGACACTAGCATCCTAACAACATAGGATATCATTGATTGACGAAATCGGATCCCTAGACTCTTGTAGCCTGAGAATCTCTTCTAAATTAATTTTTGTTACTATTCTCTATTATTTCATCTTACACTTTGATTAACTTAGTCTTCACTTCATCTTGTTAAATTAGGATAATTTTAGTTGGAGTAATTAGATATAATTGAATCAATTTGAATAGTTCTCCGTGGAATCAACCCTTGCTTTGTACACTATACTATTATACACTCATGCACTTACAAGAAATTATAATTTGACCATCAAGTTTTTGGCACCATTACTAGGGAATTGATCTCAAATTCATTTGATTAATTTAGTTATAATTTTTCTTTTTCTTTATTAAATTTTAATTAAGATTTCTAATTATTTAATTTTCTTTCTTTTTGCTGAGTTGTGATTGCAAGGAAGAAGAATAGTGGGGAGAGAACATAAAAAATAGGATGCCTCAACAAGCATAGCAGTTAATGAAGGGGTTAGCACCCCTTACCATTGGATTACCACCTTCATGCATTATTTTAGATAATAATGCCAGAAATTATGAGTTGAAAAATATACACTTTAATAAGCTTCCTTCTTTTTATGATGTTGCTATAGAAGATCCTTTAACTGTTATGTGTGATCTTTATGCAACTATTTAAAGTTTTCCTTTGTAGGAACATACAGAGGATCATATGCGTATGAGATGCTTTCCATACACCGTGAAGGATGCAGCAAAATCTTGGTTAATGACATTGGCTCATGGGTCACTTACCATATGGGATGTAGTTTAAACAAGTTCATTGGTAAATTCTATTCTCATGCTAAAATTATAGAACTAAGAGCTAAGATAATAACTTTTTTCTCAGATGGAAGGTGAGGCATTTCATGAGTCTTGGGAAAGATTTAAAGTACTACTGATTCAATGTCCTTACCATCCATTTCCTTTAGAGTGTCTAACTCAATTTTTCTATGATTGACTAAAAAAACCATGCAAGCCATGGTTGATAATGCTGCAAGAGGATCTATGGGAGAGAAGACCCTAAAGGAAACTTATGATCTATATGAAATGCTTGGGGCAAACTCACAACAGAATCAGAGGTAGATATAGAGGATTGTATGAAGTGAATTCTAATACTTAACTTTCTATATAGGTTTCAGAGCTTACAAGAAAATGACGATGATGTGCCCCTTGTTGATGAACCAGAATGAACCCATTCTAGTAGAGGTATGCTCTACTCATGGTATTTTCAATCACTCATACAATGTTTGTCCTTCTAGGAAGAGTTTTGTAGATTTTTGGGGACAAGCCAATGTGATGAAATTTTGAAACCAGCAACCCTATGGTGATCCATATCCTAGTTGGAGAAGTCATCCCAATTTTTCATGGAACAACAATTAGAGTCAGATTCAAGTTGGAACTTGTTGTCAACCAAAGAAGCTAACTCTAGAAGAGACCATGCAGAGTTTTATCTAGGTAACATAGACTCAATTCCAGAACAATGAAGTAAGATTCAAGAATGTGGAGGCATCCATGAAGAAGATAGAGACTTAGTTGGGGCAGATTGTAGAGGCTATGCAGAGTGACACATGTAGAAAGCTATCAAGTCAGCTTGAGCAAGCTAATGTGATTATAATGTTAAGTGGTGGTAAGGTAATAGATGATAAAATTGGTGATGTGATTAACAATTTCAATATTTTTTCAAATGTTGAGGAGGTGAATGTAAAGAGAGCTGTGTTCACAATTCTAGATCCTCCACTCAACTACAAGTCACTAGTACCTTATGATTGACCTATCCCTTTTCCTGGGAATTTAAAGATGAACAAAGTTGTTGAAAAACTTTCTAATGGCAATGAGCAAATTTTGGCTTTAGCTGTCTTACCACAAAAAAAAATATAGTGAGATGATTGAAAATTTTAAGGAAAACTCAACAAAGGAAGAAACCTTAGCAAAAGTGGATCAGAAGTAATTGCCTCATTATTTAAGGTATGCATTTTTAAGTAATGATTCATTCTTTCTAGTGATTCTTTCTTCTTTTTTTATAGGTATGAATGAAGAAATGCTCATGTAATTCTAGGACCATCTAGTGAAGTCTGATATTTTCAAGGAGATAAAGTTATCTAGTGAGAACAAGAATTGCTTCAAGACAAATGTAGTGGATGAAATCACTAAGGAATTTTTAGGAGAATCCATAAACATAGTTGAAGCAGTACTAGTTGATGGAGATGAATTAGAAGATGTTGAATTACTCAATTATGTTTAGCAACTTGGAGCACTAAAATTCTACATGCCATTACTAAGTTTCAAAGAGCTAGATCACCAAAAGGCTAAATTTGAATTCAAAGATAGATGACCATAATCAAGATGAGATTTTAAATAAAGTGCTTATTAGGAGGTAACCCAAGTCTTTCTGACCTTTCTTTGTTTTCTTAGCATTTAGTTTAGTTATTTTCTTTAATTAGTAGTTGTTGAGCATACTCTCTTATCTAGCTTGATTTTAATGATGAACATTCTTAACCAACCATGTTTTGATAATAAGCAAAGACATGAGTAAAACATTAAGGTACTAATAATTTATTCTTAAGTGCTTGCAGAAACATTTTCCAATTAAACCTTGAGAACAACCTTCATAATGATTAAAAAATTGTTTCAAACAACTTCAAGCATAAAGTAACTTTTCAAAGGAAGAAACTAAGTAAATGATTGAGACAACCATGTATAAAAATCAAAAGTATACTCAGAAGAATACTTACTTGAAGAAAATAAAAGTTTCAAAGTTATTAAAAGGACATCAGAGTCACATTTAAATAACTTCGGGGTTGGTCAAGCACTTTAGAGACAAAAGAAAATAACTTCAGAGTCGATGAAGAACTTCAGAAAAAGAAGATAATCTCTTCAGAGTCACGAGCTCAATAACTTCAGAATTAGTAAAATTTATAAGCCCTTCAGAGTTAATAAAGCACTTCAGAGACAAACGATAAGGACTTCTGAATTAACACAACAAGTCTTTAGAGAATATGACTCATTGGAGTCAAAAAATGTACAACATCAAAGTTACAGATTAAGTATTTTAGAGATAATAGAGTTCTTCAAAGTCAGCTTACGCATGACAAGGCATAGTACAAGTTCAGAGTCACAAAATAAGTACTTTAGAGATAGAGAGGCACTTTGGTGTCAATGCTTAATGGATCCGACACGAGTCGCCACGTTTGTGCCACTTTGGAAGCTCCAAAATTCAACTTTGGAGAATCTAAAGATGCAACAACATGTCACATGTGCGAAAGGTCTCCAAAAAATCCAATATCGGAGGATTCGATATTATAATATCAGAAACTCCGAAACCACGCAAAATGGCTCAATGGTCATAAATTTGAATGTTTCCTCACATTTAATGAGCCTCATCTACCATAGTAGCATTATTCAGAGGCATCAATATAAAGTTGGAATGAAGAAACAATAAGTTTCAGAAAAAGAAAAAAAAAACATTTCCTCATCCTTTGAAGTTTTTCTTTCACAAGATCAAATCCATTGTGCCTCACTCCAACAAGCATTAAAGTCACCTTTTCAACTACTCTTGGAGTTTGAATTTATTACTTACTATTATATTTATTATATTTTACTATTCCTTAACATCATACAAACCAACCTACTCAGAGGCATCAATAGTTGTACACAGTTATTTACTTTTGTATTTGAGCACTAGAAGCAAGTAGGAAGCTTTCTTAAATTGTTGTAACAGTTAGTTAGTGAGCTTGGAAACCAAAAAGTATATTTATTTGATCAAAAGAATGTAGATCAAAGAGAGTGTTAATGAAACCCGAGTTTAGCAAAGAAGGCTAACTCAGAGAAGTGGAGTAGGAACCTAGGTGAAGGGCTAAACTACTATAAAACACTAGTCTAAGTGCTTTCTGTTATCTGTTTCTTACTTATCTTTACACTATAGTTTTTATCTAGCCAAAAATTTTAAAGACTTAATCCACCTCCCCCCCCCCCCCCTCTTGAGTCACCACCTAAATGCGACCAACAATTGGTATTAGAGCAACCTATACTTTTGTCCCTTACAATTTCATTTATATAACCTGTGAAGAGATCCCAATGGCCAGCTATTCCATAACACTTTTATTGAGGGTCAATCCACTTGCAGACCTCTACTATTTGATGGTACAAATTATAGATATTGGAAGATGAGAATGAAAAATTTCTTGATTACCTCCAACTATCATCTGTAGAAAACCATTAAAAATAGAATGATTATCCTAAACACTGAAGATAAATACACTACTGAGGACATTCAAGCAGCTAAAGGAGATGTCAAGGCAAAGAACTATCTTTACTATGCTCTTACATCCTCTAAGTTTGACAAGATATCCTATTGTGATACAGCAAAGGAAATTTGGGACAAGCTGGAGGTTGCACATGAAGGAACAAAATAAGTAAGAGAAATTAAAACAAATCTTCTTGTGCAAGAATATGAAGCTTTCAATATGAAAGAGATAGAGTCAATCTCAGACATGTTTGGAAGATTTTAAAAGATAACAAATGGGCTAAAGAATTTAGGAGAAAAGTATGCAAAGCCCAAAATAGTGAAGAAAATTCTGAGATCTCTTTCAAAGCAATGGATGCCCAAAGTGATAGTAATCCATGAAGCAAAGAATTTGGATACAATGAGCCTAGAAGAGCTCATGGGTTCTCTTATGACTCATGAGGTATTAATGAAGCAGAAAAATACAGAAGAACCTAAGGGCAAGAAAGAGGAAAGAGGATGATAATGTACTCTTTCAGGGAAGCTCTTGAACTTAACCATCTTTCATTATTTCACATTAAGGACAATGTTCAATTTAAGTTGGGTTGTGTTTTGGGATTTGCACTCAAGTGCATTCAATTTTTGGGCAAACTTTTTTGAATTTAGGTATAATTTTGAATAGCTTCAATTTTGATGACTTAACTAAAGAAAATCCAAGAGCAATTACACTAACATGATGGAACTAAATAGGATGGATTCTCCCTTGATGATCAATAACATATGTTTAGTTTTTTATTATCACTGCACATGATTTAAAAGGAAGGATAAATGTTATCTTGTGATTTAATGATTCTTATGATAAATCCTTCTTTTTCATGATTGAAGAAAATTTTGTTGAGTAAATTATGTTATGATCATGCAAAGTGTATGCAAATTAGTTGATAGTGTTATGAATTCAGTGACTTATTTTAGTTGACATAAGCATGCTCTAACATTTTTGATCATCCCTTAATGTGAAATCCTAGATAACATGGTTATTGGAAAGTGATTTCGGCATTCTTTGATTAATTTGAGTCATTCAAGCTAACCTAGTATATCAACTATCACTAGTGTCCCCATTGAGCCTTATTGAAAGAATCGAATATGCAAAATATGTGAAAGAACACCATTCAAATTTTCTTTCTTTAGCCTCCTTATCTTGACCTTTTTAGCCTAAAAAGCCATGATTAACCTATTAAAAGACATACTTTATGCACTTAGTTGTTAAAGAAGTATAAGAGTGCAATAGAAGATAAGTTTGGGGGTGTTAAAAAGAAGAATGTCACAAAGAAGAAGAAAAGGGACAAAAGAAAGGGATTAAGTAAGGAATCATCTTTTAATTGGGGAGACCACATCGCCATGAACTCAAAAGAAAAAAAGTTTAGGGGTATGATAGTAATAAAGCCCATAATAATAAAAATAAAATAGAGAAACCCCAAACAAAAAGTTAAGAGAGTGAACATTCATGTGCAATTCAGTTAGAATTTCTTACTTTGTGAATCCTTAATTCTTCTCTTTGTTGGCCAAACCTAAGGCCCCATTACAAGCTCAACAAAGACCTATTGATCCACGTGAATAGAGTTATCTACATTAGTAAAGAAGGATTATGAAAAGAAAGCTTATAAGGTGATTTGTGAATATCATTAGAATTACTGGTTTGCATATTGTTGATTGACAAGCATGCATATAGCATGAGATTGACATTGCACACATACTTTTTCACTTCATGAAGGATTGATGAATCATGAGTTTCATGAAATTACTTGATAAGTGTCTTGAATTATTTCTAAGTTGTGTACATGTGTAATTTGTCTGGCATGTTCTTGATCATTTGAGAGAGATTATCCTAACTATTCCATGAGTTTTGGTTGCTACTTTGCTTGAGGATGATCAAAAGCTAAGTTTAGGGGTAGTTGATAAGCTCAAAATCTATCATATTTTAATGCCTAAATTCACATATTTTAGATCCTCAATTGACATGATTTCATCAATTTATAACTACATTTAATCAAATATTGCAATCATTGGATTTAATTTGTGTTGAAGGTAAATTGGTGGAATTTAGGTTAATTTGGGTGAAAACATGCTATTTTTGGGAAAGAAATCTTCATGAGGACATTTACTATTGTGGGAGAATTAATCCTAGCCATTAATTAGGCATTAATCATGATGGTAAAGTGAAATTATGTAGCTAATTATGAAGTGGACAGCTAGTAGATAGATTGCTAAATGCATGGTTGTGATCAATTGCTTGAAGATGAAGTCATTACTTCGATTGCAATTCAATTAGAACTTCCATACATTATTTTCAAAGTATTTTTGGGAAGTTTTAATGTGAATTGCATGCATATTAGATGGTGGGACATGTCTGCAATAATTCAATTGAAGAAAGACTTCTATTTTTGGATGCTTCATATGCAAGAAAAATTATAATATTTCAGTGATAGTTCAAGGCAAATTTTTGTATACATATAGGCTGATTTAGAAAAAATATTCAACATAAAAGTAGTATCCTTTAAAATTATCTCACCAAAAATGATTAATCACATAATTCAGAGTTAATATGAGGAAGTTATGGTCAAAATACTACTGTTATCTCCAAAGATTTCTAAACAAAATGTGCATTAATAGATGTTACTTTAATAACATTTTTGGCACATATTAAGGATGATTAAGAGAAAGTGTTAAACATGAAATATCTAGATCTTGAAATTATTTTTCTAATGAATTATTAATCACTTAAGTTAGATATTTTATGAGAAAGTTATGATAAAAATATTAAAACTGCTCCTGATGGATAGACTTTGTGTGGAAAAACATGATATTTTTAGCAATTGCGTACTTTATGCAAAAGCTAACTTGAGGAATTCATATAGAGATGCAAGAGAACCCTAAATTGGGTTATTTAAAGGGTGTTTAATAGAGAAATAAGGGACTTTTAGAGGAGAAAGTGGTGGCACATAAACTTTGAGGAGAATTTTATAAGGGAGCAAGAGGGAGATTCCAAGTTCTGCAACATTCATAGTTTGAAGATTTTTCTTTTTAGCATGAACTAAATTTATTTTTCTAGGGTAAAGATATAGCCCTTATTTATATTCTTTGTTAAACATGGATTTTTAGTTAATTAATTCAATTTTATCTAGTTTCATTCATTGTGCTTATTGCAATCATTTGATTTATTAAATTGATTGATCATCAATTTTATGAATTAGATTGATTATCTGAGCATGGTTAAGGTACAAACCATATCCTAAACCATGAGCTCCCTTGAATAAAATGATAGATGATTATGTTACATACCTTATGTTAAACCAATCTATTTAGTTTATTAAAATTCTTTGGTCTTAATGGGTTTTCACCTCAATTATGCTATACACAATGGGTAATGGAAATAAGTAAAAATACTTGATTTAAACCCATATGATAATAATCATATATTATTGAGAATGAACCCAAGATAGGATATCATTGAGTGGTGAAATTGGATCCCTAGAGTGTTGCAACCTAAGAATCTTTCTACATTACTTCTTGTTACTATTCTCCATTATTTCATCTTACACTTTGATTTTCTTAGTCTTCACTTCATTTTATTAAATTAGGATAATTTTAGTTTTAGTAGATAAATATAATTGAATCAATTTGAATAGTTCTCTATGGGATTGATGAACAATTCTCTGTGGAATTGGCCCTTGCTTTTCACACTATACTACTATACACTCGTGCACTTGTGAGGAATTATAATTAGACCATCAATAAGAATAAAACATTGAAAGCATGTAACTGAGAGCATTACACAAAGATCTTGTGATACATAAATTATGCACAGAGATTTAATATGCCAAGCTCCCTATTCCCTATCATGTGCATTAAGCAACCACGATTTGTATTTCACATGTTGCATCTAATGGATCTCAAGCACACCTAAATTGATAATGTTATTCTATATTATTTATTACCTTTTTGGGAATGGGTCCACATGGGTTAGTGGTAGAAAATTTTGGCTTTTGGGGTACCATTACTCTAATGTTAGGAGATAAAATAGCATTTATTACATGTGCAACCATTTTAGGAACCCAAACTATGTTCTGCTTGGGCCTTTGTTTTCTTTCAGAATTATAATTCTATTTTTTCTGTTCCTAACCACCTTTGTTCTTTGATCTTATTCTCAATAAGGTGGAGGCCAAGGTCTTTCTCGGGGCGTTATTTTTTGCCTTGACCTACTCAAGTTCATTGATGGTGGATTTATCATTCTTGACCATATCATTCTAATCTTTCAGTTTAGAGCATTCATTGGTCATTCTAAATAGCTCATTTTTTATCTCCTTATATTTGGCTTTTAAGGCCTTGAAATCATCATATAAATCTCATAAATTTTCTTGAAAATTGGGAGTTTCAATTTCTGAAAATACCTCATTATCATGAATAGTCATGAAGATGATGGTGGCAATTTGTTCTCCTTTAGCTACACTTGAATTTTTAAGTATTGAGCTTTCTAACTTCTCCCTTTCCTATACAAGAATGTTAACTTTGATCCTTTGCACTTGATTAGTTCTTTCTTAAATAATCTTTAGATTTTCCCCAATATCTTTAGCAGAATCGCACATGGAGGTTTTCTCAAACTCTAAAGGGGACAATGCATAATAAAGGCAATTTTTCACCTTGGCATCTTTTTCTTCTAGTGAGCTCAAGAAAACCAGAAGAGTGATGAGAGCACTATGTTTATGCCCCCTAGAGCTGGAATTCAGAAAAGTGTTGGGAACACTATTTATGCCCCCTTGAGTTGAAATCTAGAAGAGTGCTAGGAGCACTATTTTATTTCCATTATATGGGATATAGTGGAACCCAAGGCACAATGAGTGTGTGCTCTTGGAAGAGTAGATATAGGGACTGGGTTCCCAAACCACTATAAAAATCATGTTGTCTATGTGCGTATGTTTGCTTACTTGTTTTATCTTTCATGCACTTTACCATTTTTATTATCTATTTTACAATGCGCCACACACAATCATGAAAAGAGGGAAATTTTTTGATAGAGGTTAAGTAATGAATTTTTACACACCCAATTCACCCCTCCCCTCTTAGGTTAAGCCATATTTACAAGTAGTATCAGAGTGGGCTAGATAAACAATTCTAGTGATTCATTTGGCTTATCCGACAATGTCATCCTCTATGTTCTTCAAAGAGTAGTACACCTCACTTTTCCAAATTTTTATAGATTGAAATGATATAATGAAAAAGGATATTGGAAATATATCTTATGGCCAAATGATCCCCATCTTTGAAAAATCATCTGTATTGGTAAAAGTGAGGATGAAACTAGAGCAGAGCTGAAAATGTTGAAAACTCATTATATGCACTTTATCCCACTATGTCCAAGGATGTCTTGGCTGATAAGTTAGTATAAGAAATCTTTAGACAAGCCAAAGACAAATTATTAAGGGGCAACTCACACACTATTTACATTACTGTTAAAACTAAATTGAGTGCAAAGAATCAAGGAAAGGAGAAAATATACTCCTGAAGAAGAAGAAGAAGAAAAAGAAAGGAGACTTGGTTTGAATAAATAAAATGAAGACCTCATGAAATACCAAGTTCCTTCAAAATAAAAAGGAAAGGTAATTGCAAGTATGACAATCAAACTCAAATGCTTTTACTAAATGTGTCATTATCTGAATTTTGAAAATTTTACTTTCACATTTCTTTCCATCCATTCTTTTGTTAATAAGTATTCATGCTCAGTCTTTCAATTAATTATTTCTATCTACTTACAAGTATATAGAGATAAGCTAATACTTTAAAAACCTTGCATTCATTCGTTAATTGCTCATATGTCTATAGAAACAAATTTACATGCTTGTCTTTTGAATTTTATTTGTTGACATCTAATCAATTGTCTATAAATCCTTATTAAGTCAAAGTTTCCTTTCTATATCCTCATCTTTCATTTGTACATTAACAAAAATTAGAAGCTATACTTAAAATTTTGATCGGATAGCTAACTATACATTGATAGCAATAAAGATTCATATATAAGTGTAAGTTATACATACCCTATTCATTCATGTATATATATAGGAAGAATATAAAACTCACACTAGGATAAATAAAACCTTGAAAAAGCATAAAGTAAAATACTCAAATAATAAATAACCTGAAAATAAATAACCTAAAAGACACACAACTAAAGACGAGTAAAATAACAAAATTAAATGATTGTGCTCAAAATCATTGTAGTTGATCTAACACATAAGGTTAACTGCTATTTACAATAGTGCTAGCTCAAATAAATCTATGATTAATTAAAGCAGAATGTTCATATTATCCATTCATGAAAATTGCTTTAATTCATCAGCTTATTTCTCTGCATATTATTGTGATTAAATTGACTAGTTGCACTGATATATTGGCAATACATATTCACATCTATCTAAACTTATTAATGTAGAAAGAGTGTAAGAATATCTTAAGTGTATACAGGAAAGCTTGAGTTGAGCTCAGAAGAAGACTGAGATAAATGAAATATAAAGACATTATTTTTAGCTCACAAATCAAAGCAAATGAGCCAACAAGTTCAAGTTCTGGATGCAAGAAAATGATTGAACCAATCAAAACTATAACCCAGACAATATCAATCTTTTGATGTAGCATCAAGGACTAAATAGTAGAAGCTAAACGATTAGTTAAGACTGGAAACAACACCTATGAGCTCAAATGAGAAGTCCATGAAGGAAACTGCCAAAAGAGATAAGTTATCAGACTTGATTATATTTCCTTCAATGCTATATACTCTAGATGCCTCTAAATGAACTATCTTGGATTTGACTTAATTTAAGTTTACTGCTTTGAGCTAAATCATTCTGAAAAACCTTGATAAACCTTAAAATGATTAAAACTCTAACATTATTACAGTCTTAAGGCATAGTCAAGCCTATTTTGGGACTTTATAGTTTAAGGTCTCGAATAGGAATTCCATTCCTAGTCATTCCTTCTGTAATAACACTTATAGGCTTGATCTCATATAAAGAATCAAAGAATCAAAATTGAAAAGTAAACGCATAAAGAAAACATTCATAGCCAGTTAAAATAGACTCTTTAATAACAATATGAACCCACTTAGTTTAGAACATTTAGCAAAAGAAAATTAAAAACATTTACTTTCTTAAAACTTCAATATTCGCTAACAACTCTATAATTTTGTCCTGAGTCTCAAATAACTCTTTTTCAAATACCGCAATTCTACTCATAATTTCCCCATAAGCAATCAACAGTTGGTCAAAAGAAGATCTGAAGAAGCATTTGCCTTCTTGGCATATTTTAAGTCCTTCTTTAATTGTTTCACCTCTTCCTACAAAAGTGAATCTGGTCACTTCCCTCATTTACATCTTGCTCCATCTTTGTTTGTATCTTAACCTCATATATTATCTATCCAACTAAATATAATAGATAGAAAATATAAAAGGCCACAACCTATTCCAAAAGACACATAAACTTTATGGACCAAATTTAAGTAATCATCTTATTGGCAACATAAACAGGAAATAGATCTTCGCACCTTAGAGACCCAAGCAAGACACAATAGGATCATGCATTCTCACCTTATGATAATGATGAATAAACTATGCTTAAAATCACATACTCAATGCTTAAAACACAATAAGAATGATCCTATGAAATGTAAAGCATAAATATCCAAGCGTAAAACTTTATAAAAGATTAGAAAATTAGAAACTAATAATAAGAGTATAAAGAGTCACAATATTACATATAAAAAGTTTAGATCAGTAAAAGACACAAAAGAAAGTAAAAATATTTAGTCGATTGAAACATCAACAACTGCTTGTAATTCTTTAACCCTCTAGTGAGCCTTGGCTAGCTCCATCTCCAAATGTTTAATGCGCTCTATGGCCTCCATATAAGTCATGGAATTCTTGGTCAAGAAAGGTGTAAAATGATAAGTACTACTCCTAAATGAAGCCAAATCAGTCATTAGTTGCTTGATTTTGTCCTGAAAAATCAGACATCTCTCTATAGCCCTAAAAGTTACATCATTATCCTCACCTTGAATCAACCTTGAAGAGGAACTTGACGATACCATGACTGCCTTGTCAAGCACTGAAGAGTTGTCTCCTCTCTAACCCCCTTTTATAAGAAAAGAGAATAAAGAGAGCTTCACCACTTCCCAAGCAACTTGTCAACCTTGTCATTAATACTCTCAACTGTCTCTCATGATAATAATGACCGCTAGCCACTAAAATGAAAGAAGATGCACATTAATTTAAGAACTCAATAGTAAACCAATTATGCATTGTCATTGCATTTGCATAAAATCATTTTTTTTAAATTCAACATATAGATATGACTTTGATGAATAATCCATGCTTAATTGTTCAATGTTTGAATGTTTCCCTTCATAAAAGAAAAATTGTTTAATGTTTGAATGTTTAATTGTTCAATGCTTAATTGTTTGATAAAAAAATATTATGTTTATTATCCAAATACTTAAAAGATGTTTACATATTATAATAATAATCAACATGAATCTAGTTTTTACAATTAAAACAAAAACATTGAGTGATAAATTATAACTAATAGGGGGAGAGAAAATTATGTAGTAATATATATAGGCTCTAGATAACAGAAGTGAGAGAACAATATTCTAGGACTCAATAAAATAGTGGAAGAGAAAAATATGATCAAAGGGAAGAGAAATATAATTATATATCTTAAGGTACAACTTTTTGATTCTGACAAAAATGGGGAGAGAAAGGTGAGATACCTATGAGAATGAAAGTTAAAATTAGGAGAATGATAAAAGGGTCAAACCCCATAGGATTATATAGGTTGGATATATACAGGGGGAGATTAAAAGAAAATTCCCAATTCTTAATAACAAGTCCTCAAAGTTTTGTCATCATAAAAAATGGAGAGATTATTAGAATTACTATATATGATTTTTTTGATAATAAAACTTGTATTAAAAAGACATATAAAATCTCTAACAATCATATGCATGATTATGAATTGATAAATGCTAATTGATATACATAATCATGAGGATTACTATATATGATTTTGATGATAATAAAACTTGTATTAAAAAGACATATATGTGCTTAAATCTCTAACAATCATATGCATGATTATGAATTGATTACATTAATTGATATAAATACATAATCAAGAATATTTAATTATGCAAGCATTCATCTTTTAATTAATGGTGAGCTTAACCTTAATAGTTATTCATTAATATGTTAATTTGTTAAATCATACTTAGCACCATATTAACTTAAGCTTCACATATACACCTAAATAGAGATGTATATTATCCTTACTTTACAACATGTTAAAATCACATGCAGATAAAATATATTATGTTAATAAATTTGAAAGCTAATAACATAGTAAGTGCAGAAAAGTTCTAAGTGCAAGATCACAATCATCTGCAACAGACAGCCATAACTAGCTACTAAGTTCCAAAGGGGCTGAATTGATGAAGATCATGGAAGAAGAAGAAGAAAATAAAAGGTTTGAAGACAAGTAATAAGAAAGGTTGCATTGTCTAAGAGAAAGCTTTTACAAACAAAAGCAATGGGAGAATAACAAGGCTTCAGAGATGCACTACCATGAGCTTGTCTAGTCTGTTAACCACAAAAAGAAAACTTGCAAAGACAAACATAAGAAAGAATCAATTGAAGATGAAGCCATGGTCAAAGAACACAAAGTGGTTCGAGAAATTCAAACTATCTACACTGACTAGACAAAAATTATCTAAGACAAAGAAAGAAGAAGCTCCATCAAACTCTCGAATAAAGGAAGAAAGAAGGAACTGTCGCTTAGACAATCATGCGCAAAGTAAAGAAAATTGACCAACAAAGGTAGAAGAATGGATTGTTTTTAGGACAAAAAGGCAAGATGAACAGACAAAGGAGTGTAACTTTAGTTGAGCCAAGATAGACAAATCAAGTTTGAAGAAAGAAAGAAGTTACTGAAATAAACTCCTTCTATTACTTAAAGAATGCCAAACAAACAAGGAACTCCACTTTGCCTGCAGATCACATTCATCTGTTTCTTACTGCATACAAAGTGGAAGACAAAGTAGGAGTTGCATAATGAGCATAGATGAAGTTGACAAAATAGTTGCTTGAACAAAAAGGGACTTCAACAAATAAAGGCACGTTCATCTGCAACTTACTATAGACAAGTTGTTCACTACAAACTATGCTGCGAGTGCACGATGTAAAGCTTTATAATAAAATGGTGAGTGAGTGAGTATTGTCTCCATAGGGACTGGTGATTTTAATTAGTCACTAGCTATATTAGTGCAAAATCCCTATTTTATTTGGAAAATCAAATAATATGAATTTAACTAATAGCTAAAAAGAAGGGTAGGCTTTTGTTGGAAAGGAATCAAGGTACAGAAGCTCTAGAGGATCAACTTCACTTATGTTTCAGTCATGGGTTCATCAACTTAATATGCCTTGAGTAGTTTCATCGATTTATAGATTAAGAATCCAAATCCATTTAGCCTCCTCTTTTGAGTGATAAGCTAAATATCTATTATCAATATTCCAAATTCAACATTCCTATAAAAATTAGGATATTAATAATGCATTAAGATATGTGGTTTCTTTTAACTAATCTTACATAACCTAGAGACTTTCCCAAGACATTCAACATTACATATCATGATGTTGAGATCTCATTCAGAATTACCTCTTCCGAGTGTTGAATTCTAAATGCTGTATCATTCGATAAAGGGTCATTAAATTGAAGGCATTAATCACACAATATCACAAATAAATCTCTAAAACATACTCAATGACGTAACTCATTGATTAAACCCTAACTTCATCACAAGATTATCTCCCCTCTAGAAGGAGAGATTTAGCTACTCATATTCAAATCAAAAGATAGAGCTTTATCATTCAACATTGTCTAAAATCTGAATATAAAGTTTAATCCAAGTACAAGTGAAGAATGAGAAGCACACACTAAAAGATTTGAGAGTGAAAATGAAAGCAAACTCTTCTCCTTTGGTTTCCCTTGCTGAAAATAGGCTTGAAGCACATTTCTCTGAAAAATCCTTTTTCTCTTCTCTTCCAAAGCTCCAAAACAATCTATAAGCTGCCCCCCAGATCTACAAGATTACATCTAGGGCAACCTTTCTGAGCTTTTTATACTCCTCCCTTTAATAGTAATCTTTTTACAGCTTTTCTATGAAATCCTAGAAGATCTGGTGTTATTTCTAACACTTTCAGAAAATCTAGATTTGTGTCTTCAGCTACAGTGTCTCGACATAGTGTCGCAACATTAGATCATTTGACTCGCGAAGTTTATCACTGTTCTGCGACATGGTGTTGCGACATAGCAGTTGCTACTTTAACTTTATGTCGCGACATGGTGTTGTGACATAGCAGTTGCTACTTTAACTTTATGTCATGACATGGTGTTGCGGCATAGTGTCGCGACTATGCACTATTGCCCAACTTGTTGCTTTGAGTCTGTGTCACGACATGGTGTCACGATGTAGTGGTCCTCTGTCCAATACCATGACATGTTGTCACAGCATTATGCATGCTGTCTTCCTATGCATTTGTTGTGCCATAGCATGGTGTTGTGGCATTGTTACTTGTTGTCTTCATGTATTATTTCCAATGTGACGACATGGTGTTGTGTCACGGAGTTGTTTGCATGGGGTTTTGTCTTCTCGCCTTCATTCTTCATGCTCCATCTCATCTTGATTGCTCTGTTTCTCATCCACTTTGATTGCAATCATACATAAACAGTAAACACATTATTTTAACTCAAGAATGGCTCAAAAACTTTCTAAAAGTTAGCTTGAGATTGCATAATATAAGTGAATATTATTCACTTATCAAACACCCCCAAACTTATAATGTTGCTCATCCTCAAGTAAAACACAAGAAAAATACAAAAATGGCATAGATTAAGTTCATTGATGGCCTCAAGAAAGTTAACATAGCTTGGATGAAGATGTTGAAATTTATCAAAGTTTTCAACTTGAATATCATCTCATCTAACTTTGATTCCTAGTGTATTTGCAAAATGTTATAGTTGTTCCAATTCAAATCATTTCAGATCTAGATTAATTTACGCAAGCAAGTAAAACAAACTCAATGCACACTCTATGATTTCATGGGTTAACAGAAACTACATTACATAAGCATAATCATTACTTCCATTTTTTTGTGGGCTATATTACTGTCGCACTTCCTATACTTATCTTCTTTTTAATTTCTTTGACGTGTGACCCCCCCATTTCCAAGCTATATTACTATCACACCATTTTTTACTCATTTTGTTTTGGTTCATGAAGATGTGATCTCCCCAACTAGATGATAAGTTCTTGGTTATGCTTTTCTTTGATCTAATGTTTGTCTCAAATATTATTTGCAATAAATTCGAGAATGCAAACTGAGCTATGTATACTTAATTACATAAATTGTTTCTAGGTATCCAATAATTTTAGAAAGTAATAGCTATATAATCAAATATATAAGGAATCAAAAATAGATTACACAAACATTCAAATCAAGAATACTGAAAGCTTTAACATTTATTATTCTCATCCTAGCTATTATTGTATCATGTTGTTCATATCATAGGTCTCATGCATTGATCAATGCTAAAACATATATATAATTTTTTTATATTATCTATTAATTTATTTTTCAAATATCATAACTAATAAACACATAGATAAAACACATTACTACAAAAAATTACTAAGAAATTAGTCACTGACACATAGCACACATCTAACTTAATAAAACAAAACATATATGACCGTTCAAACAAAACAAAACAAACACATAAGTTATGCATATCCATATGAAATAGATCCATACAAAATAGCTACAAAACTCCCCCAAACTTAGAAGAAGACATTGTCCTTGATGTCAAAAAAAGTAATAAGTATGAACACTTCCCTGAAAAAGCTCAGTCTGACTCATCATCATCGTCTCCAGTGGCTTCATCCTTGGAGTCACCATCCCCATCACTGTCAACTTCTGCATCCATGCTGCTGTCATCATTAGTGTCACCTTCCTCCCCCTCGTGGGCTGCAGTGGCAACTTTATCTTCATCATCAGCCAGTAGATATGGTGGGAAGGTCGGTGGTGGGGGAAACTGGATTGGATTCCTTGATCGAGTAGGAACCTCTGAAGCGAGTGCCATGTAACACTGCAACAAATAATTAGACTGCCTATCATGTTAGACTGCCATCTGATTGATCTGCTTGGTGAGCTTGTGAAGTAATTCAAACTCTCCAATCCATGATCCACAAGCTAGAGTTGAGCTTTCTACCTAGAAGTGCTAACTTGTGTAATGTTGGGACTTGATTTAGCTCTTGCAGTGGGACCTTTAAAAGTTTTGATAAGGTCTGGTGAAATAGCAGGTTTGGGATGCAAGACTTCTTCAGAGGAACTAGTTGGTACTCTTGCTTGTAGACACAAAGCATAAATCAAAGAGGGGTGACCAAATCCGCCTGTAGGGGTCGATACTTGGGCAATGTGCAAGATCAACGCTTCAATGATTTTTCCCACATTAATAGATCATTGAGTTTGGGTGGCAAAATTAAACAATGTTCTATCCTTGGAAACCCCAGAAACACGTAAAGTCGGCATTAGCTTGGTAGAAATAAAATAATGTCATACCTTCTCAGGAGTTTGTACTCCCTATTTAGGAATACTCTTTATCTCACTCCTTGATCATTGCCAATTTGTCCCTAGATATGAAATGGTTCGAATGACATCTTGATAGTCTCCCCTTCCTCTTGTAGTTTGGAAAACTCATCATCCTGCACATCATGGAGCTGATATATCTTGTTTATGGTGGCTCTATCAAATGGAACCCACTATCCTCAGACCAATGCCTTCAGGTTTTTGTGTTCTGAGGCATTTGCATAAAATTTTTGGACCACGGAAACTAGAGCTGGTTGCGGATACCTCACAAGTTCACCCCACTGTCTATCATGAATCACCTTCTAAACAGAGTGCATAGGGTTGACAATGCCTTGCACTGGAATGCAATTTCTCTTGACAAGAGAACTCTTATATCTTTCTGTAATAGCTGAAATGACAAAGGTAGGCTTGATCTAAGGTTTTGGGTGCAGCCTCTTGGATGGACCAACAGTAGTGGTTTTCTATCCCTTTAGGGCCATATGAACAATATTTTGAATATATGGAAGTGAATGCAACACTGAAGTGTGACATAAAGATGCACAATTCAATCCAGAACTTTCCAATACAATGCACGAATGGTCCACACTACCCCCAAACAAGTAACAAGTAACAAGTAATAAGTGGATGCCAAAGAAATGATGAATAGCAATCGCATTCACACACAAAGAGTGTTCGTCGCATTCAGATTGTCCATCAAACACTTAAGGGGTACTAACAAATGAGTCCACCAATCACACATCTCCGCTTCAATACACAATGCAATACATGCCAGCCCCTCTGCCACAAACACCAAGCTCAATAGCTAAGAGGAAGATCTTTCACAAAATCGCACAAACATTTTATCAAACACACCATATGCCCAAACTCCACTTCTTCCCCAATGTGCCAACAAATCATAGAAAGAGGAATTTAACACTTGAATCTTGATGAAGTGTTGGTGTACTTACTTGAAACGCTAATAAGGCATTCCCTTGAATGTTGAAGACATAGATAGGTTGAGAAGAGACGGAACCGTGAGCTCCCAAGAAACCCCTTTGCATGCACGGTGGAGAGTGATGAAGAAAATGCTTTGGTGAGAGTTTAATCTCGTGAATGGAGGAGAAAAGGATGAATGGGAGTGATGGGTTTTTGGTGGAACTTTTGTTGGAGCCTAGGGTTTGAAGGGGAAAGGAGGGAAAATGCCCAAAGAGGGTAGCATGAATGGGTATGTTGCGGCATGGTGTCTTTTTATGAGGTGGCATTGGGAGACGTGCGAAGGAGTGATCATGTGCCGCGGCATGGTGTTGCAATAGGATGTCGCGACATGCCGTTGAGGCATGATGTTGGGGAAAGGTGTCACGACATGGTGGCTACTTTGGGTTTGCTTTCTTGGTTTGCACTCGTGCCATGACATGGTGTCGTGGCATTAACCTTGCTGACTTCTTGTGTCGCAACATTAAACCCGTTGACTCCTTGTGTCATTACATTAAACCTATTGACTTCTTATGTCATGATATTAAACCTACTGACTCCTTGTGTCATGACATGGTGTCATGACATTAAACCTATTGACTTCTTGTGTCGTGATATTAAACCTACTGACTCCTTGTGTCGGGACATAGTGTCTTAACATTAAACCTGTTGACTTCTTGTGTCGCGACATTAATCTTGCTAACTCCTCTTATGTCATGACATCATGTCACAACATTAAACCTACTATCTCATGTTGCTTCCTCTGTCTCCATTGAAGTGATATTTCTATATGTAAATTGCCTTATTGTTTGAGTAGATTGATCCCTAAAGGTGTGCTAAACTTGCCACATGATGAGTAATGTGTTATTAAAAAATCAACTCAACTAGTGCATAATTGAAATTTGGAATAAGATTGACATAGAGTACATAAGCTAAATAAAAACTTATACCTAAAAACCAAATAATGCTGAAGAAATTAGAAAAGAGAGTTGAGAACTTGGGTTGCCTCCCAAAAAGCACTTGATTTATAGTCTCAGCCTGACTGTTTGATTTCATTCTTCTTCCTTGAAATGGATGACATCTCCACTTTTGCTCTCATGCTCATAGTATGGCTTGACTCACTGCCCATTCACTTGGCATGTCCTACCATCATGTGTTTGTAGCTCTACTGCTCCATAGGAAAACAATTCGTTCACGGTGAAAGGGCCAGACCATCATGACTTTAGCTTTCTAGGAAACAACTTCAACCTGGAATTGAAAAGTAGAACTTGTTGACCTAGTCAGAGTCCTTTTTGATAATGAGCTTATCATGCCATTGATTGGTTTGGTCCTTGTAAATCCATGCATTCTCATAAGCTACATTTCAGAATTCTTCCAACTCATTGAGCTGAAATAGCCTCTACTTAACTGAAGCTTCAAAATTGAAATTCAACTTCTTCACGACCCAAAATGCCTTGTGTTCTAGTTCAACCGGGAGATGACAAGCCTTTCCAAATACCAATTGGTATGATGACATGCCAATTGGTGTCTTAAAAGTTATTCTGTATGCCCAAGGCGCATCATCCAGTCTCCTAGACCAGTCTTTCCGATTCAGTCCAAATGTATTTTCAATAATTTGTTTGATCTCCAGGTTAGACACTTCTGCTTGCTCATTTTCTTGAGGATGATAAGCAAGGGTCACCTTGTATCTCACTCCATATCTTGCAAGTAAGTTATTGAATAACGTGTTGTAGAAATGTGAGCCTTCATCGCTGATGATTGCTCGTGGTGTTCCATTCTGGTGAAGATGTTTTTCTGCAAAAATGTCAGCACTACTTTTGCATCATTGGTGGTTCTAGCCACCACTTCCACCCATTTGGAAACATAGTCCACTACAAGCAGAATATGTAAGTGGCCAAAATACATTGGAAAGGG
This sequence comes from Pouteria campechiana, assembly GCA_036873735.1. Lineage (NCBI taxonomy): Eukaryota > Viridiplantae > Streptophyta > Magnoliopsida > Ericales > Sapotaceae > Pouteria > Pouteria campechiana. The sequence continues at coordinate 31,593 of JAYJMB010011415.1, forward strand.
TCCCATGAAGTCAATTCCCTAGACATCAAACATCTCCACCTCTAGGACATTTGTCAATGGTTGCTCATGCCTCCTTGAAATTGTGCTTGTTCGTTAACAACGATCACAAGTTTTCACAAACTTGTAGCTATCTTTGAAGAGTGTGGGCTAATAAAATCTTGACTCAAGAACTTTCGCAGTTGTCTTATCAACACCATGATGACCTCCATATAGAGATGAGTGGCACTGCTGCAAGATGTCATGCATTTCTTCATCTAGAACACATCTCCTAATGATCTGATCGATGCATCTCTTGAATAACAAAGGCTCATCCCAAAGATAAGCCTTAACATCATAGAGGAACCTCTTCTTCTATTGCCATGACAAATCTGAAGGTAAGGTTCCACATGCAATGTAATTCACAAAATTTGCATACCAAGGACATTTTCCATCCAACACAAAAGTTGCTCATCTAGGAACCTCTCCTGAATCTCTGTTTTCTCTTGTGGATGCTCTAATCTGGATAAGTGATCAACTACCATGTTGTCACAATGACTCCAGAACCAATGATATATGACTGAAATTTCTCTAATGCAAACACTACTGCTAGCATTTCCTTTTCAGTTGTGGTGTAATTCCGTTGTGCTTCATCCAAAGTGAGGCTTGCATAATAGATGGCTCTGATGATCTTTTCATGTTTTTGTCCAAGAACTGCTCCCACTGCAATATCAGTTGCATGACACCCAATTTCAAATGGTTGGTCCTATTGAGGCATCATTGGGATTGGAGCTGAAATTAGCTTCTCCTTCAATGTAGTGAATGCCTGCAAACAAGATTCATCAAAATTAAACGGAGCACCTTTTTCAAGTAGATTACATAGAGGTTTAGAGATTTTTGAAAAATCCTTAATGAATCTCCTATAGAATCCTGCATCATGGCCAAGGAAACTATGTATTCCTTTAACACTGGATGGAGGTGAGAGTTGTTCAATGGCTGCAATTTTTGCTTAGTCGACTTCCATTCCACAAGCTAAAATTTTATGTACCAACACAATGCCTTCCCTAACCATAAATGACACTTTTCCCAATTAAGAACAAGGTTAGTTTCTTCACATCTTTGCAAAACAAGAGATAAGTTATGCAAGCATTGATCAAAAGTGGAATCAAAAACTGGGAAGTCATCCATGAAAACTTCCATGATATTCTCTATCATATCATGAAGAATGGCTATAATGCATCATTGGAAAGTGGCAGGAGCATTACACAAGCCAAAAGGCATTCTCCTATATGCAAATGTACCATATAGGCAAGTAAAAATTATTTTCTATTGGTCCTCTGGGGCTATCACAATCTAATTATAGCCTGAGTAACCATCAAGAAAACAATAATAATCATAGCCTGCTAAACAGTCTAGCATTTAGTCAATGAAAGGCAACAAAAAATGATCTTTTCTTATGGCTTTGTTTAGTTTTCTGTAATTAATGCATACTCGCCACCTAGTCACTATCCTAGTGGGTATCAATTCATTATTTTCATTCTTGATCACTGTCATCCCACCTTTCTTTAGAACACATTGGACTGGACTAACCGATTCATTATCGGAGATGGCATAGATAATACCTGCTTTGAGCAATTTCAAAACCTCAACACATACTACCTCTTTCATGGCAGGGTTAAGTCATCTTTGATGCTCTCGAGAAGGTTTGTAAGATTCTTCCATCAAAAGTTTGTGCATACAAACGGTTGGACTTATTCCTCTGATGTCCTCAATCGACCATGCAATACTTGATTTGTGTTCCCTCAGCACTCGAAGCAATTTCTCTTCTTCCAAACTTGTCAAAGAAGAAGAAATGATCACTAGAAATGTCAAATCATTGCCTAAGAATACATACCTAAGGTGATCTGGCAATTGTTTCAACTCCAAGGCAGCTTTCACTTCTTTCACAACTACTTCTTCTTCCAACATTTCCACATTGTTGCTAGTTTTCTCTTGTGATCCCATCACTAAACTTGAGACTTGTTCACTGACCTCCTTAGAACCTATCATAGTCTGGCTAACATAATTTGCAATGCAATTTTCCAATGGATCATCAATGCATTCATCATTAAAAACTGCATTCACACATTCATTTACAATTTCAATTCTATTGCAAGTGCTCTTTTCAACTGGATAGTTCATGGCATGAGAAATATTGAACTTTACATCTTTTTCATTTATTCTTAAGGTTAACTCACCTTGTTCAACATCAATTAATGCCCTTCTAGTTGCAAGGAATGGCCTTCCCAGAATGAGAGGCACCTCATGGTCTTCCTCCATGTCTAACACCACAAAATCAATAAGGAAGATGAGCTTATCCACCTTCACTAACACATCTTCTATCATTCCCCATGGATGGATCAAAGAACTATCTACTAGTTGCAATTTGATGGTGGCTGGTTTCACTTTTCCTAATCCAAGTTTTTGAAAAATGGAAAGAGGCATTAGATTAATAGATGCACCTAAATCACATAAAGCTTGGTGAAATGAAGATTTTCCTATAGTACATGGGATAGTGAAACTCCCTAGATCTTTTAGTTTCTAAGGAAGTTTCCTTCGCAAGATGGAGCTGCATTCTTCTTTTAACTTCATTTTCTCAAATTCTTCAAGCTTTCTTTTCTTTGACATCACTTCATGAATTTTGCATAATTTGCTATCTACTCCAAAGCTTCTGTAAAAATAATGTTAATGTGAATTTTCTTAAAGATTTCCAAAAATTTGCTAAATTAATCATCTATTTTTTTCTTTTGAAATCTCTGAGGAAAAGGAAGTTGAGTTTTCAAAATAGAAGTGTTATTAAGAAATGAAATTCTCCCTGGTTTAGAAACTTCCCTGTTTGGCTCTTCATTTCTTTCTTCTTTCACTTGTCTTTTTGCACTTTCTTGATTTCGTACTTGTAAGAAGGAAAGTGTCTCCTCTTATTTCTTTGGGGACTCAAATTCTCTGCCACTCCTCAATGTAAACACACTGCATTGTTCCCTTGGGTTAATTTCCATATTGCTTGGAAAATTACCCCTATTTGAATTATTGAAAGAGCTTGCTAGCTATCCAATCTGTGTCTCCAATGATTTGATGGAAGAGTTGATGTTTCACATGCCAGTTTCTATGTTATCCAATCTTGCTTCATTTATCAAAAATCTGGTTCAACTCTCAGTTACAAAAATGGTCATAAGATCTTCAAGTGCTGGCTTCTTTTCTGGTGGATGAGACTATTTAGAAGATTGGAAACCTGGAGGGGGGTTAATAGCATTCCTTGGATTTCCATAAGAAAGATTTTCATAGTTCTTCCACCCTAGATTGTATTGATTTTGCATGTTGTTCCCAATGGTAATGTTTGTAGCCCCTTTGTTTACAAATTGAACCTCTTCCCTAACTTGATCCATAGTCGTGTATCATCCAACTGCAAGAGGAGATTCTCCTGTCAATGAGGCACCCTTTGATGATGAATTAGCTATGGAAAGTTGATGGGTGAGAGATGACATTTGTGCTGTAAGAGCTATGATGGGATCTACTTTGAAACAACCAACTACCTTTCTAACCATGTTGCATTCATTAGGCAATGCAAAGGTATCGGAAGCCATTTTTTCAAGCAAAGAGTAGGCTTCAGCTGTAGTCTTTCCCATCAGTGAACATCCAGATATAGCATCTACGATCATTCTTGTGTGACTATTCAGTCCATTGTAGAACAATTGGATTTGACAATCTGGAAAGCCATGTTGAGGGTAACTTCTGATCAAATCCTTGAACCTCTCCCAGCATTCATAGAGCAGCTCGAAGTCCATCTATTTGAATTGTCCGATCTCACTTCTGATTTGAACAGTTTTTGCTAGTGGGAAGAACTTTGTCAAGAACTTATTCACCATTTCATCCCAAGTGGTAATACTTCCTAGTTGAAGACTTTGCAACAATACTCTTGCCTTATCCCTCAAAGAAAAAGGGAACAATCTCAACCCAATGGCCTCATTTGGGACTCCATTCATCTTGATTGTATTATTGATTTCTTTGAATATGGGCAGATGAACATTTGGATCTTCAAGTGGAGAACCCCCGAACTGGTTTTGTTGCACCATATTAATCAAGGAAGGCTTTAACTCAAAATTGTTGGCATTGATTGCAGGGAGGGTAATGCCTATGTTATTATCGCAGGCTATCGGCTTGAAGTAGTCCTTGATTGCTCTTTCACCACCTGGGTCCTCCACCTTGCTGGATTCAACTCGCTTTATTCTCCTAATTTCTCAAAGATTTCTTTCAATTTCTAGATCAAGTGGAGCTAACTCAAGTTCCACGGGGTCTTGCATGCGTTGAGAAGAAAGCAATCAAAATTCAGAACAATTACGAATGGAAGAAAAGAAAAATTCTAAATAAGTAATAATAATAAAATTAAAGACACCAAATTAAAATGGAAACTATCTCATAGCAATATTAGTGAAGAACAAAAATTGTCTATCCCGGCAACGATGCCAAAAACTTGTTCGCCGCAAACTATACCGCAAGTGCACGATGTCAAGCTTTGTAATAAAATGGTCAGTGAGTATCATCTCCATAGGGACTGCTGATATTAAGTAGTCACTAGCAATTGTAGTGCATAATCCCAAATTTATCTAGAAAATCAAATAATACAAATTTAATTAAGAATTAAAAAGAATGGTAGGCTTTTGTTGGAAAAAAAATCAAGGTACAAAAGCTCTAGAGGATCGACTTCACTTGTGTTTCGATCATGGGTTCATTAACTTAATATGCCTTGAGTAGTTTCATCAATTTATAGATTAAGAATCCAAATGCATTTAGCCTCCTTTCTTAATTGACAAGATAAATATCTATTATCAATATTCCAACTTCAACATTCTTATAAAAATTGGGATATTAATAATGCATTAAGATATGTGGTTTCTTTTAACTAATCTTACATAACCTAGAGACTTTCCGAAAACGTCCAACATTACGATGTTGAGATCTCATTCAGAATCACCTCTTATGAGTGTTGAAATCAAAATTTTGTATTATTCGATAAAGGGTCATTAAATTGAAGTCATTAATCACACAACATCACAAATAAATCTTTAAAACATACTCAATGACATAACTCATTAATTAAACCTTGACTTCAACCCAAGATCCATCTCTCCTCCAGAAGGAGAGATTTAGCCACTCATATTCAAATCAAAAGACATAGCTTTATCATTCAACATTGTCTAAAATCCAAATATAGAGTTTAATCCAAGTACAATTGAAGAATGAGAAGTAAACACTAAAAGATGTGAGAGTGAAAATGAAAACAAACACTTCTCCTTTAGTTTCCCTTGCTGAAAGTAGGCTTGAAGCACATTTCTCCGGAAAATCCTTTTTCTCTTCTCTTTCCAAGCTCCAATCCAATCTCCAAGCCGCTCTCCAGATCTCCAAGATTCCATTTACGGTGACCTCTTTGAGATTTTTATACTCCTCCCTTCAATAGTGATCTTTTTGCAGCTTTTTAAAGAAATCCCGAAAGATCCAGTGTTGTTTCCAACACTTTTAGAAAATCTGAATCTGTGTCTCCAGTTACGGTGTCACGACATTAGATCATCTAACTCGCAAAGTTCATCAATGTGTCGCAGCATAGTAGTTGTTGCTTTGACTCTATGTCATGACATGGTGTCGCGGGATTGTGTCACGACATGGTGTCGCGGCATTATGTCGCGGCATGGTGTCGCAACATGCACTACTGCCCAACTTGTTGCTTTGAGTCAGTGTCGCGACATAGTGGTCCTCTGTCCAATGCCATGACATGGAATTGGGGCATTACATTTGTTATCTTCCTATGCATTTGTTGTGCCATAGCATGGTGTTGTGGCATTGTTACTTGACATCTTCATGTGTTGTTTCCAATGTCACGACATGATGTCACGACATGGTGTCATGAAACAGAGTTGTCTACATGGGGTTTTGTCTTCTCGTCTTCATTCTTCGTGCTCCACCTCATCTTCATTGCTCTATTTCTCATCCACTTTGCTTGCAATCATATATAAACATTAAACACATTATTTAACTCAAGAATGGCTAAAAAACATGCTAAAAGTTAGCTTGAGATTGTGTAATATAAGTTAATATTATTCACTTATCACAAGCCTATATGCAACGTGCAGATTAATTTGTCTAAGGAAAAATAGAGTAGAGTTTGTCTATCACTTATATTAGAAGAATACTATACTTCATCTATTTTTGTAAGATAAAGCATAATTCATCTGTCACCCATAACAGACAAATGTGGAACAAAAGAAGAACATCACACTTCGTCTATTCATATAGGCAAAGGAGAGTTTGTTAATCAGCTAGTCTGACTTCATCTATGCCATCCAAAGTTTGTTTGTTATATATAACAGACAAAACACATGTAGGAAGGATCAACTAACAAATAAATCTCTTAGAGGAATTCAGGCAGATAAAGTATGGTTTGTCTATCGTTTAGTTTGACTTTGTCTGAGCCATTTAGAGTTCGTCTGCTACTTACAACCGACAAATCATTCTCACAAAGGATTAACTAATAGACAAACTAATGGGAGAATTCATCTCCAACTTATGACATACAAAATGGACAAAGAAAGGATGTGACTTGTCAAGAGGAAAAATGATTCATGTGACTTGCATCTAAATGTTATCTGCATCCATGCTTTCATTATGCAGACTCATTACAGTCACCATTTACTGTAACAAGTGGCATTGCAAGTTTTCAAGCTATGTTAAGTCAAAATGAGTAAAGACATTTTAGCAATAGCTTATCTTTCTCTATATAAAAGAACAGTGATGCAGCAGCTCTAGAGAAATCTAAAAGAACTGGACTTCAACGACAGAAATCTTAATGGTCTTATTCATTCATTAATACTCTCATTTTTGCATTCAATGGAACTCATCTTCTCCAACAGTCAAAAATATGAAGAAGCTATTTAAGGAGAAAAGGTGGAATGATTCAAAGATGGTGAAGGAATATTTTTCAAATGAGCTAAACTTTATGCAAATCCTTCTACCAATGGCCACAAGCTCAACCTTCAATTATCTTTAATGAGCTTTAAACTTTAGATCATTATGACCATCATCTCTACATTTTGGGAAGGTCTTTTTATATTACATAGAGCTGCTAAAGGATCGCATCTTCCCCTGTGCTTCATTGTAACACTTTGTAAAATTGTATTAGTTTTTTGGTTAATCTAAAAACTAGAGAGTTGTTGGTAATCTCTAGAAAACCATCAAGTTTGCTGATGATCTTAGAAACCAGTGAGTTTTCTAGTGAGTTCAAGAAAACTAGAATAGTACTGGGAGCACTATGTTTATGCCCCCTTGAGCCTGAATCCAAAAGAGTGTTAGGAACACTATTTATGGCTCCTAGAGATAGAATTTAGAAATGTGTTAGGAGAACTATTGTATTTTTATTATATGGGATATAGTGAAACCCAAGGCACAATGAGTGTGTGCTCTTGGAAAAGTGGATGTAAGGACGGGGTTACCAGACCACTATAAAAATCATGTTGCTTGTTTGCGTGCGTTTACTTACTTGTTTTATCTTTCATGCACTTTATCATTTTTATTATTTATTTTATAATGCACCACATATAATAACAAAAAGAGAAGAATGTTTCGATAGGGGTTAAGCAATGAATTTTTACACACCCAATTCACCCCCTTCCCTCCTGGGTTAAGCTATACTATGGGACTCTACACTTACCATTTTGAATTATAAGCCACAACTAGTAATCTATGCCTATTATGAAATTTTGCATCTTCATTTTCCAAGTCCCATAAACGGTGCCATCAAAGTATGGAGGTCTAAAAATGGACTATCCCTCTATGGGTATGTTATGGAACATGTTAGCCATTGGGATCTCTTTAAATTAGTTAAAGTAGTTGGTAATCAAGACTAACTATTGAAGCCTGTTCTTATACCAAATGTTGGTCCAGTACAATGGTTAGCTTAAGGGGGGGGGGTGAATTAAGCTTTTAAAAATTTATGACAAATAATAATTAAGTGCTAAAATAAATGGAAACAGAGTTACACAACATAAAGTAATCATTATTTTTATAGTGGTTTAGCCCAAATCAGTACCTACTTACTCTTTGAGTTAGTCTTCCTTGTTGCACTTAAGTCCCATTAACAATGGTTGGTTTCCTTGAGCTCACCAACAAACTCTTATAGGTAGTTGGTTTCCAACCTAACCAACAAACTAATATAATGTTAGTTTCTAAGCCAACCAACAAACTTATACACTGTTCATTTCCAAGTTGACCAACGAACTTATACCAACAACACGTCTCACTACTTACTAAACCAAACAAATGGAAAGAAACTTGTACAGGAGAATGCCTCTAGCTAGGCTAATTTGTACAAAGGATAGATGCAAAATCACTAGATGAATAAAATAATTTAAGGCTTGTTGAAATCAAACTCTAGGAGGTTGAAGATGACTAAACTTTTAACACAGATTTGCAATTAGCATGATGGAGTTGTGATATTTTGGAAGAAAACTTGGTTGGAAGCAAACTTTGTGTTAATACACTTTCTTACTTGATTTACTTGAATTGCTAACCTTGAATAGTTTCTCACTTCCCCTTTGATACTAGAGTTTGAAATCTACCTGTTGGAGAAGATGACATCCATTAAATGTGAGTCAATCACAGAGGTTTTTCGACTGTTGAAATGTTCTCCCAGCTCCATACCATCTAGACTAAGCACGTCTGAAATGGGAGAAGAGTGCTTCTTTAGAATCTCATGCTACTTGGCATCGTTCATAGTTTTGCACTATCTGAAATAACTCCAGACTAAAAGAAAGCTTCGTGTGAACTATTCAGACTTGCTTCATCTAAATTACTTCACTTTGTCTTAAATAAATCTTGGATTGACTGAAGCAATGAGAAACACTTAACCATGCATCCAAGCTTTGGCTTTGTCCGAAATTAGTTTGACATCGTCCAAAATAAAAATTTTGCAATGTTCAACTAGTTCCTCTATGTCGAAAGTGGTTTTGCTACTTCCGGAATGATTTCGCAGTGTCCAAAGCATTGTTTGTGTCTTGACTTTGGCATCTGGTCTTGTTTACTTCTGCATCATGCTTAAACACTCTTGAAGCACACCAAAAGCTAGTCTTTGAAGCTTCTTTGATGCCAAACATATCCTTCAACTATAAATGTATCCTTGGGTGCTTGGATCTTGCACCTGAAACTTTTCAAATGTTGTTCCATACATTGATCTTCCATCTACTCCTTTCCTCTTTTGACACTTTGAACTTTTTCATGGCCTAAGTTTATTCCTTATGATTTAAGTATTCTAAGTTCAATATCATCCTTTCTCTTAAGCACTACGTTTTCTTTCTTAATAAACAAAATATGGATCTTTGTCTCTGATAAAGTCTTGAAAGCGTTTTCCACTTTACTGAAGTTATTTCCCTGATATGTTATATTCCTATACTAGGGAGCATAATTGTTAATATACTGACATTTACTCATATGCTTTTGCTCATCATCAAAACTTAGCTGATTAATTATATTATCATTAAAATCAAATGAAGTAAAGGAAATTTGGTTCAACAACCAAGTTGTATGAGTTAGTGGTGAGTTTAGTAGAAAACCATAATTGTAAGAGTTGTTAGTAAGCTCAAGGAAAACAAAATGTGTATGAGTTTCTGTTGAGTTTGGCAATGTCCTAAGCATATTATGGTACCCAGGGTGTATGGCAAAACTAGAATCCAAATGGTTTGAGAAAAATAGATGGGTTGTGCAAGTGCAGAAAATAAAATGCAATGGAATCATACAAGCACAAAAATAATAAAGACACAAAGATTATAGGTGTTTAGGCCTCCTTGGCATGTACTCTACTCTCCAAGGTTTCCCTAACCTTTGATTCCACTATCCACTATGAAAACAACCTCCCTTGGTTCTATGAGCTTACTAAGAACTCTCATAATCTGGTTTACCTAGAGCTTACCACCAATTCTACAATGTTAGTTTCTAGAACTCACCAACAACTTACACAATCGAGTTTCTGAGCTAACTAGCAACACCACATTGGTTTTTAGAGCTCACTGGTAACTTAGTGCAATAAACATAAGTGTACAATACATTGTCTTTAACTAAAATGTATATAGATTAAAGCTCAAATAAATAGATTTACAATAAAGCACATTATAGTGTTTTGTTCTCCTCTAATAGGTAAGGATGTGTTTCTGAAGTGCTTTGAACATTGAGGCTTATTGGAGTGATTACATTGTCTAAAATTTTGAGTTCTTATGTTTTCGAGCCATTATGACCTTGATTGGTGGGATTTTCAACCGTTGCAATCATGTTTTGAAAACTACCTCGTTTCGCACTTGTTCCGCCGCTTCAGATATTCTAAAGTTATACTTCAGACCATCTGAAGGTAGGATTCATCATTGTTGCTTGCATGTGTAACTTTAGACCATCTGAAGTCTCCCGCAAGTCTAAAGCTTCTTCTGAAGATCTAACATCCCCAACTCCTTCAACGATTATGTTTCCAGATCATCTAAAACCCCCTTTAGATCATTTGAAGTTCGTTTAGGTGCTATTATCCCCAATGGCTCTTTATTCACCTCAAAAGCTTCTCTTCAACCTTTGAAGTGACTCTTCATAACCTCTAAAGTTTCAAAAGTTATCAGCGTCACTTCTAAAGTTTCTCTTCTCTCATCTAAAACACTTCTGATGACCTCCGAAGCTTCCTCTTTCTCCTATGAAGCATCTGGTTTATTTTGAACATGCTCTTCAGAACATCTAAGATGTTCTAAAGCATGAACACTTATTCTTCTCTCCTAAACATCTTAAGTAACTTTGAAATAACCTTCTTTTTTAAATTAGAGTTCTTCCCTCTAAAGCTTCCAAATGTCATTACTGGACTTCTAAAGCTTGTCTGAAGCATGGCTTCAGCACATCTAAACTTGTCTTCATCACGTCTAAAGCTTCTGAACATCCATTTAATCATTGTTGTGTCTGAAGCTCTACCGAAATCAAAAATCTCAGCAACATTTCATTAGCTTAATTCAATTCTTAAACAAGTTTTGTTAATCATTAAAACAAGACCCTTAGGATCAATAAGCAAAAATAGGTTGTAAGAGTTCTTGGTTAGCTTTGGAAACTAAGGGTGATTCCACATGATATAATGAAACTCAAGATTAAGGAAACCTTGAAGAGTGGAGTAGGTGCCAATGGGAGCTAAGCCACTATAGTCCTTGTGTTTTTATTGTCTTTGTGCTTATGTGCTTCCATTACATTTCATTTTATACGCTTGTACATCCCATTTATTTTCCCCTTATTACTTGAATTCTAGCTTTGCCATACAACCTGTGTATCATAGTAGGGTTGGACCTAACATTAGTATCAGAGCAGGGTGCTAAAATTGGGATTCACATTTTAATTTCTACCTCAGTGTGATCCCGTATTGCAAATAGTTTTGTTGGAATTATAGAAGGTCAATCGACCATTAGATTATGCATGATAGGGGGAGCATTATACATTAAAATTTAGGATCATGCATTATTGGTAGAGAACAGTTCAGTCTCTCATACCTGTAATTAATGTTAATCCCTTACACCTTAGACCTTTTTTATTATGAAAAAAAGGGGGAGAATGCTATAACTTGCTATAATCAAGGAAGAATGATATAAAGAGGGGGAGAAGGAGATGTTAGGATTATGTGTATGATTTTGATCACAACAAAACTTATCTTTGACTTTATTTAAAATAATAATGATTATAGTTTAGAAAGCTTAGAATGTAGAAAGATATGTTTAAAATGTAAGTACAGTACTGGGACATTATTTGTGCAAGCATATTACATTAGCTTAGTTTAGAAAGATCATGATTACAGAAATCATCTTGATCCATAATGCTTTAAACCTTGTTTATCATTTCATATTGCTTTGGATAATATGCAATTATGTTTCATAGAGATATCTTTTAATGCATGAGAACATTATGCTTAAATTAGTTTTATTTGTAAATATACACAACATTATTCATTCATGCTTCATAACTTATGCATATCTTATGTGGATTTATGAGGATAACTATATTGTGATTTATAATGAAAATATCAAGGCCAACAAAAATGACAAAGTGCATAAATGACAAGTACAGAACTACAGCAGAAGAGCACAGCCATCCGCGCCTATCGCCTGCCCTGCAGCCACAATCTTAGCCACCACTGGAAACTGCCTACAATGTTCTAGGAAGTGGAGAAGTCCTTGGATTACTACAACTGCATGTGGGTGGAGCTTGCAACCATAGCAGAAGACTAAAGGCACCATGACATATCATTTTCCATATATTTTAGTCAGTCTAAAGTAATGTTCAAACCAACTGAAGCAACAAAGAAACATACTGCCTTGCATCCCCATGCTGCCTGTGCCTACTACTTGTGAATGCAGTCGATATTGCATACTGCCTACAAATGGATAATGACATGTGTTTTGGAGTTCTGCTAGAGACTTGACTACAGCTGATTTCAAATACTACCTGTCATATCACTTGGACCCCAACTGAATGTCATAGCTGCCTACAGTACTGCCTGCTGATATCCAATAGTTTGAAATTCAAACATTGCAAAGTCATGTTGCCCCACCAAATCAACTCCAATGGTCAAGATTTTAAGAGATTTATTTAAGGAAAAATAGAAGGATGTTTCAAAGTTGTTGAAGCTATGATTATTGAAGATCAAATTGAGCCTTAACTTTATAATCCTCAAGCAACCCAAGCCAAAGCATTCAAGCTTTCTTCATTACTTTTCAAAGCTTATTTCTACAACATAAAGGAAAGATTCTGTACAACATAAAAAGCAACATTCATGACTTCCCTAGTGCTCAATAAGAAGTACACTTAAAGTGTAAAATTTTCTTTATTATATTTATTTATGCATTGCCTTTACTTGGTATTGGAGACTAAGGTTAAGAACAGTAATTCTAGTCTTTAGGAGTGGGTCTCACAGATAGTTTGCTAATTTGTATTTATGCCCCTTAGATCTGAAATTTAGAAGAGCAAGTCAATTATTGGAGTGTGTCTCACAATCTATTACTAAGTTGTTATGCCCCCTAGAGCTGGAATCTAAAAGAGTGTTGGGTGAATTATTTGTATTTTCACTATAGAGAGATAGTAGAACCCAAGGCACAAGGAGTGTGCTCTTCGAAGAGTGGAGTAGAAACATTCACTCTAACCACTATAAGAAATATTATGTGTGTTGTTTGTATGTTTGATTTGCTGGCTTGGGTTTTATCTTTCCATTGTATCTATTCCATTACATTCTGCATAAAAGCATGAATAGAGGGAATATAATTTATCAAGGGTTAAGTAATACATTTTTATAAGCCCAATTCATCCCTCCCCTCTTGGGTTAAGCCAAGCCTACGGGACCCAATAGAAGAAACTAAACTTTTAAAAGTTTTGAATGTAGACCAATCTTAGCATAATGAGCTATAATGAAACAACCTTTCATAAGCTTATTGAATAAGATAGATAGGGAGACCTTACTTAGTTCATTAGCACTATTTTTATTAGTGCAAGTCATCAAGTTTTCTCATCATCAAAAATGGGGAGAATGATGAGTCTAAGGGTTTGGTTTTGATGATGTGTTTTGGCCTTTAGAGACACTTGAGAGGCATTTCGAAAGTTCTAAAGGAGCTCATCTAGTATTTCAACCACCTATGATACTGCCTGTGGAGCTCCAAAGAGATGAATTCTCAATGGATTGCTACAAATGATAGGTTAGTCACCTGCAGCATTGCCTAGGGCATAGCCACCTATGCCTGCTACTCTAACAGTCAGAAATTCAAGTGGCATTGTAACAACTATATGGCAACGGTCTTATTCTAAATAGTCCAAAACCTCCTTGGAAGATATAAATAGAAGATCCATTAAAGAGAAACATGATGCTTGAGGGTTGCAAGAGCCAAACAAGAATTAGGCATAAGGAACTCATTCAAGTTTCCCAAGCGTATTCACTCCAAAGTACTACTAAGATAAAGGGAAGTCAAAGACACATCATTTCCATCTTCAAGGGAGTTCAAATCACTTTAATGTATTTAAGGTTTTATCTTTTATATTTTGGCTTTAACTGTATGTACATCTTAGCCTAGTTAGAGGCATTTCCTTATACACTATAAGTGTTAGATTAAGTTCCTGGCAAGCTCTTGAGAAACCAAGTTGTATGAGTTGGTGGGGAGCTTAGTGAAAAACCATAATTGTACGAGTTATTGATAAGCTCAAGGAAAACCAACAGTGTATGAGTTTCTAGTGAGCTTGGTGTTAAGTCTAACCTCTTTACTAAGCTTGATTTTGATGATGAATGAGATTAAACAACTTAGTTTTGATGATGAACAAACAAATGAGTGAAGAATTAAGGTACTAACAAATTACTTTCAAAGTATTACAACATTAAATATCAAAATAGATTATAGGAAAGCAACTACAAATATTAAAGGTGTTAATTGTAAAATTATTACATTACCCCTTTGAAAAAAGATATGCAAAAGAATGCTCAAATAAAAGGATGTTCAAAAGTCATTAAAAGTAATGAAGAATTTGTTTAGAGGCTTGGCATGAAAAATTATAAGTTGAGAAGAAATCTAGAATCAAATCTAATATTAATCAAAAGTTATGAAGAAGCATTTCAGAACAACATCACAAATAAAATACATAACTCAAAAGTACTCAAATGTTACTAGATGCAACTTAGAACCAATCCAGAAGCATATTAAAAATTACTCAAAATCAAAATTTAGCAATATCAAAAATCAGAAGTAAAACTAAAGAAGTATCTGTACTCAGAAGCTCTTCAAAACAATAATAGAAGTGACCTAGAATAATGATATGCTATGCAGAATCAACCTGGAAGACAATTCAGCTATTCAAAACCATGCTAGAAGAAATTTTGGAATATCAAAAGGAAATTAGAGGATAAATAGGAGTTTCATCAAGAACACAGAAGTAACAACAAAACATGAAAATGTTGCACAGAAGCAATTCAGAACAATGTCACGCTACACAAAAGTAATGCAACACTACACAAAATAACTCAGAAGAAAATCATAAGCATTCTCAGAGGTGTGTTCAAGAAAGCATGAATCAAATATGATGTACTGATTCAAAGGCTAAGCTTCATAGGCAAATTAGAGGCTACTTAGAAGTACTTTAGAAGCCTAAAATATGACCGTTGAAGGATAAGACAATGGATAGAAATTTTGAAGAGAAAACTCCCAAAAATCTACTTATCATAGAAATTTTGAAGAACCATTTCAAAAGTTCTATTAAGTTATAAATCAAAGGACAAAATTTCTAAGGACACTACTCTGAATTTCTGAACTCTGACAATTTGCAAAAGACATTACCAACCCTACCTAACTAATTTGAAAATAATACCAAAGGTTGCAACGGCTAAAACTTTTTTAAATCCTATATAAAGATGATTAAGACAACAACTAAGTATCATCAAAGATTATAATAAAAATTATTTTTGATTCGAGGAAAGACATTCACACCCTTCCATCATTCAACTACAATTGCTACGACACTGCCAAAGTATTTAGAGTCTTCACAATCAGATTTGCATCAACTTTAAAAGGAGTTTGAATCTGATCTCATTGCATACTATGTTCATTTAATTAAGTTTTTAATTTTCATACATGTTTGCCTAAGTAAGAGACATTATTTTCTACATTTCATTTTGAAAAACAAGAGAGTTAGTAGGTAAGCTCTACAAAACCTACAGCTAGTAAAAGTTTTTGGTTAGCTTTGAAAAACTAGTAAGTTAGTTGGTAAGCTTGGAAACCAACATGTAAAAGTTTCTACTAAGCTTGGAAAACCAGTAAGTTGTTGGTGAACTTGTAAAACCAATAAGTGTTATAGTGGAACCTAAGTTCAGTAAAGGAGACTAACTTAGAGAAGTGAATTAGGAACCATGGGTCAAACCCCAAAAAAATTATTAAACCATGCTTCAAAAAACCTGAAGTCACATTTCAGAAAGAATTCAAACAATCTTCAGAAACAATGATCATCCTTCAGAGATGTTAAACCATGCTTCAAAGTCATGTTTTGAAAAGAATTTAGACAACCTTCAAAAATAATGATCATGCTTTGAAGATGTAAAACCATGCTTCAGAGAACCTAAAGTCACATTTTGAAAAGAATTCAGACAATCTTTGGAAACAATGATCATGCTTTGGAGATGTTCAACCATGCTTCGGAGAACCTAAAGTCATGTTTTGGAAAGAATTCAGATAATCTTTAAAAATGATGATCATGCTTCGAAGATGTTAAACCATGCTTCAGAGATGTTAATCAAACTTCGGAGATGTTTGACCAAGGCTTCGGATTACTTTTCTGAAGACAATATAAGTTCAAAAAATCTGAACTTCTCTTAATAAGTGACCAACGCAACTAAGAAGGATTATTATCACTTTGGAAAATCTGAAAAAAACAAGTCAGATTAACCGAAATCAGTCAAGACACCACATGTTCACTCATCTCTTCGAAACACTTGATACAAAAAGAGAACGTTTGGAAAAGTCAGCAATAGAAGTAACAGACCGATACTAGAAAAGGCAAAGTCAGACATCAAATAAAAGATAAGATAAAGAAAAATGTTTTTGAACGTTTGAATGTCTGCCAAGATCAGCAATGGGAAAATCTCTCTCAACCTATAAAAGAGAAATTCAGAAGTAGAAAAAAATAACCCAATTGAATATTTTTCAAAATTTGCTAATCACACGAAGAGCAGTAAGAATCTTCCTCCAAAATTTCACCTCCAATGGATACAACTCAATCAAAGATATCAAAGTTGAAATCTCTACTCGATCAAGGAGTTTGAATCTTTTACTCTTACTGTTGAATCTTTCACTTAGAATTTTGAAGTTATGTATAAATCTACTTAAGTAAGAGGCATTAATCTGTATACTTTATTTTAGTTTTTGGCAACACAAGCAGAGTTCTTTGTGTTTATGTATAGAGATAAGCAAGTAGCAAACTTACTAAAAGGGTGTAAGTTCGTTGGTGAGCTTCAGAAAATCAACAAGTTGTAAAAGTTTCTGGTTAGCTTGGAAAACCAGTAAGTTAGTTGGTGAGCTTGTTGTAAAACCAACATGTATTTGATCAAGTTGATCAAGGTATTTGTAGAAACTGAGCTTAGTAGAGAAGACTAACTTAGAGAAGTGGAGTAAAAACCCAAGAAAGGCCAAACCACTATAAAAATCTTGTGTTGTTTATTGTGCAATCTATTTTATTTATTCTTTCAGCACCATAATCATTTGATTTGGGCCAAAAGTTTTAAAAGCTCAATTCAAACCCCCTCGGTGGGCTACCATTGCATAAGAGGCTTCACTAGTTAAATTTTGATTACTAGTATATTAACTTGTGAAGAGATTCAAAATAGGCAGTATGTTCCACAATACATCTGCTGAAGGACAATCTACTCTAGACCCCCTCTATTTGATGGAACCAATCATGGGTTTTGAAAAATGAGAATGCAAAATTTCTTGATTGCTAAAGATTACTAGTTGTGGCTTGTAGTAAAAAACGGAAAGAATGTCACCAACGCTAAAGACAAATACATTGCCTAGGATATACAAGCAGTAGAATGTGATGCTAAGGCAAAGAACTGCCTCTACTGTGCTTTAACCTCCTCTGAGTTTGAAAAGATTTTTGCATGTGATTCTGCTAAAAAAATATGGGATAAACTTAAGGTAGCACATGAAGGTACAAACCAGGTAAAGGACTCTAAGATAAATATTCTAGTGTAAGAATATGAAGCCTTCTCCATGAAGGAATTAGAAAGCATTTCTGAAAATTTTGGAAGATTTTAGAAAATCACCAACAGCTTAAAGAGCTTAGGTGAAAAATATGAAAAGACCAAGGTGATAAAGATAATCTTGAAATCTCTTCCTAGACACTGGAGGCCTAAAGTCACTACTATTCAAGAAGCAAAAGATCTAACGAAGGTAACAGTAGAAGAACTGATGGGATCACTCATGACCCATGAAGTACTAATGTAGTAGAAAACACCAGATGAAGTCAATGGCAAGAAAATAATAGCCTTACAAGCAGAATTAGAAAATGAAGAATCTTCAAAAGATGCCTTAACCTATGAAGATGATGAGGATATAGCAATGATAACAAGAAGATTCAGAAGCATGTTCAAAAAGAGAAGATATGGAAACAACTCCAAAAAATTCAAAAGCAAATATAAGAAAAGGAAGTTCCAATCTGTTACAACTGCAACAAGCTTGGGCATATGAAGTTTGACTACTTAGAATTAGATAAAAAGCAAGGAGATAAGAAAAAAAAGGTATAACTCTTACTTTGATAAAAAGAATTTTTCTAATAACAGGAAATTTGGAAAGAAGAAGAAAGCAATAGTTGCATGGGAGATGCAAGAAAGCTCGAGTGAAGAAGAAGAAAGTGAAACTCAATTTAGCTCACTCAACTCCAAAGAAAAGGATTAAGAAGAACATCATATAGGAATAAGCGTCATGACTATCCACAATGACGAGGTAAATTTGAAGCCTAAAATTTATGATATTGAAGAATTATTAGAAGAACTATATTCATATTTCAAAACATTAAAAGTTAAACACAAAGAAACTAAAAGAGAACTTGAAAGAACAAGTAACGAATGCTCTAAATTAAAATAAGAAAACACATTGCTCAAAACTGATCAAAATATCAACATAGAACTTGAGCAAATTAAAGTAAAAAATCATGCTATTAGAAGAACCTTAATTACAACCTTATTCAAACTTAAGATAAAGAAAAATATAGGAAAGCAAAGAAAGAAAAATCATAAAAGAAAATTAGAACCCAAACCAAATATGATTTTGATTCCTAAGACAATTGCTAAAATTTTAAATGCAACTATATATCTAGAAAATAGTTTATAGTACCTAAAAAATAATGGACACCAAAATATGCTACTACTAACCCACCTAGACCCATTCCTAAATGGGTACCAAAGTTATAGCTTAATTTCATTACTGCCGGTGTGTTTAAGAGCCACAGAGAATAGCAAGTGGTACATTAATAGTGATTGCTCAAGACACATGACAGGAGAAAGGGAGTTATTTACAGAACTGAAACCCAAAAATGGAGGAACAGTCACCTTTGGGGATAATGGAAAAGGTAGAGTGGTTGGAATTAGTAAAATTGGCCAACCTCCCTCTATTACAACTTCAAATGTTTTATTAGTAGAAGGATTAAAACACAACTTTTTGAGTGTAAGTCAATTCTGTGATAATAGTTACAAAGTTGTGTTTGAATCTCATATTTGTTCTATATTAGATAGTTCAAATTCAGTTGTAATACTTGAAAAGAGACATGAAAATGTGTATTTGGTGGATTTATGTGATATGCAAGTCAAATGTCTTGTTGTAAATGAAAATGAACCCATGTTGTGGCAAGAAGACTAGGACATGCCAACAACAATTTGATTGAAAGACTATATAATAAAGATCTAGTAGTTGGCTTACCAAAACTCAAATTTGACAATAAGTTATGTGATGCTTACATGAAAGGCAAGTAAGTAAAAGAATCATTTAAATCAAACAAAGAAGTATACACAACCAAACCTCTTCAGTTGCTACATATGGATTTAGTTGGTCCAACAAGAATAAGAAGCCTTGGAGGGAAACATTATGCATATGTCATTGTAGATGACTTTAGTAGATTTACCTTGGTAATGTTTGTAACATCCAAAGATGAAGCTTTTTCATTCTTTAAAGTATTTTCCAAACGTGTGCAGGATGAACAAAGCTCTCATATAGTTGCTATAAGGAGTGATGATGGTGGAGAGTTTGAAAACCATAGATTCACTGACTTCTATGAAAATAATGGAATTCTTCAAACTTTCTCTACACCAAGAACACCCCAACAAAATGGAGTAGCTAAAAGGAAAAACAGATCTTTGCAATAAATGACAAGGACATTGTTAAGTGAATACATTCACCCATAATATTTTTGGGTTGAAGCAATGAATATAGCATATTACATTATTAACAAAATCTTTGCTAGATCCATACTCAACAAAACTCCATTTGAATTATACTATAATAAGAAACCAAATATCTCATATTTTCATCCTTTTGGATGTAAATGCTTTATTCTTAACAATGACAAAGGAAATCAAGGGAAATTTGAAAATGAATCTGAGAAAGGCATCTTCCTTGTTTATTCTATTGTTAGTAAAGCATTTAGAGTCTACAATCTAAAAAATAGGACTGTAGAGGAATCTATTCATGTAAAATTTGATGAAAATACTAACTCCTCTATAAGGTCAAGTGATTTTGATGATGAGATAGGTGAACTAACAACCTCAGTTAAGAAAATGAAAATATAAGACCAGGAAGGAGAACCTTTTCAATCAGAAACACAAATAGATGAAGAAGAAACAGAAAATAAACCACCCATCACTAAGGTAAACAATGAAGTTAATGATATTTTTCTCAAAGATTGGAGATTTACGCATGATCATCCTGAAAGTAAGATAATTGGTGATATATATATGACAAAATTAGAACTAGGTCTTCTTGTCACCAAGTATGCGATAATTTTGCTTTTATTTCTCAAATAGAACCAACTTGCATAGAACAAGCTTTAGAAGATGAAAACTGGATTTCAACTATACAAGAAGAATTAGACCAATTCAAAAGAAATAATGTTTGGACTATTGTTCCAAGTCCAAATCATTAATCTGCTATAGGAACTAAATGGGTCTTTAAGAATCTCGAATTATAGTGAGAAACAAATCAAGATTAGTAGCAAAAGGGTACTGTTAGCAGGAAGGCATTGATTTTGAAGAATCATATGCTCTTATTACAAGAATTGAAGCCATTAGAATGCTACTTGCATTTGCATGCTTTGGAAATTTCAAGTTATATCAGATGGATGTAAAGAGTGCATCTTTTAATGGACTTATTAATGAAGAGGTTTATGTAGAACAACCACCTAGGTTTGAAGATCCTCAAAACCCAGATCATGTATTTAAATTTAAGAAAGCCCTCTATGGTCTAAAATAGGGTTTTAGAGCCTAGTATGGAAGGTTAAGCAAATTTCTCATTGAGAAAGGTTTTTCAAGAGGCAAAGTTGATACTGCACTCTTCATTAAGCATGCAACCAAAAATATTCTTATAGTTTAAGTATATGTTGATGATATAGTATTTGGTGCAACTAATGAAAATCTTTGCAAAGAATTTTCTAAGACAATACAGGGAGAATTTGAAATGAGCTTGATTGGTGAACTCAACTTCTTCCTGGGATTGCAAATTAAGCAAATGAAAGAAGGAATCTTATACACAAAAGAACTGCTAAAGAAATTCAACATTGAAGACGGAAAAAGATATTGGATGCCAATGAACACTTCAATAAAAATAGACAAAGATGAAAGAGGTAAGTCTATCTGTCAAAACCTTTACAGAAGCATGATGGGTTCTCTAATATATATGACTACTAGTAGACCTGACATATTATTTAGTGTATGTATGTGTGCTAGATTCCGATCAGAACCAAAAGAGTCACATCATATTGCTGTAAAAAGAGTATTTAGATATCTTTTAGATACACCTAATCTTGGATTATGGTATCCAAAAGGTTTAGATTTTAATTTAATAGGTTACTTAGATGCAAATTTTGCTGGATATAAAGTAGATAGAAAGAGTACCTTAGGATCTTGCCAATTTCTAGGAAGCATGATTATCTCATAGTTTTCTAAGAAATAAATATCAGTTGCATTATCAACTGCTGAGGCTGAATGTGTAGTAGTAGGTAGTTGTTGTGCATAGATCCTATGGATGAAACAGCAACTAAAAGACTTTGGCCTTAACTTTGTTGATATACCTATCAGATATGATAATACTAGTGTTGTAAATCTGACTAAGAATCCAGTTCTACATTCTAAAACTAAACATATAGAAATCAGGCATCATTTTATTAGGGACCATGTTCAAAATCACGACATTAACTTAAAATTTATCCCAACAAAAAATCAGCTAGCAGACATCTTCACAAAACCATTACCAGAAGAAAGATTCAACATGATAAGAAGGGAATTAGGCATACAAGATCCAAGTGCAAAAAATGCACATTTCATTAATAAAGTATCAATAATAACGTCTTTATTAAAAAAATTTAATTAGCAAGTACATCTACTATAGCTTCCAGCTCCTCAATACACTGATTAGCCCCTACCAATTCTTTTTCTAGCTTCTTAATGTGATCCATCACCTTATCATATGGTACACATCCCTTTGTTAGAAGATGATCAACATTATGGTTGGATCCTCTAGCATAAAATAGTTCCTCTTTTAACTATTTTATCTGCCTCTTCAGAAAATGAACTCGAATGGACTCCTCTGCTGATCATTCTCTCTTTCGTAATGAACTTGATTTGTAAAAACCTTGATGATGCCATACTTTTTTCTAAAATTTTGGTTAAGCATCTATCTATATAACACATAAAATTAAAATATATTAATACATATTCATTCATCTACTGTGGTAATGATACTGTTAGCTAGTCAAAAGGACAATTAATTAGTACACTAAAAACTATAATCCAGATTACAAGATTCATAGTTAAGTCAGACTTCAGACTTTGGAATCTCCAAAGCCCCAAACAAGCTCATTAAAAATCTCTGAAAAACTAAACAAAAACATCCAAAGATCAGTAAACTCTTCCGAAGCAACGCTTCAGAATATCCAAACCAAAACCTCAAATTAAAATATTTTATCCAAAGGATCCCTTTCAGAATTGGTATTGTTATTATTTTAGAGATCTTTTTATCTAAAATTTAAAATAAAATTAATTTTCTCTGAAGGACATTTTTAGAATATCAAAAGCCTAAACACATTAGTGTTTCAGAGAACTTTATAAAGCCAATACAAAAGCATAAAATTCATTCGAAACTACCTAAACCCCACTTCTCCAAACTCCTTGAATCACTCCTTCAAAGAAGACGGTCCATCTTTCCACTTCTTTTAAATCCAAGTCACATTTCTCTCCATTCACCTTCCTGCCTTCTCCAACTTCACTCCCAGAATCCCATTTGCTTTGTAAAATACCTAGAATTCTCTATAGAAATGGTGAAAACAAAAGGATCAGAAAGCAAGAGAATGGAAAGAAAAAACTCTTCACCAAAAAGAAAAACCAAGAATGCAAGACGAGAAACTGATACTCTTTAGATAATCTTCCAAAATAGTTCATCTGATTATTCTAGGTTCACAGAAAGATATGAGGAGAGAAGAATAATCAAAGGGAAATTTTTCATTTTTAGAGACTTTGAAATAGAGTTCGAAGTATCAGATTGGTTGAAATATCAAGGCTGGGATGCCTATGTTAGTTGTAGTGATAGTTTGTATCCTAAATTCATAAGAGCTCTAATTTATAATCTCAACACCATAACTGAAAGATCATGGATTGGAGAAACAAAAATCGAGCTAACCTAGGAAATTCTAAGGAATTGCTTCAATCTCCCTGAAGAAGAAGAGGAGATTGTATGGCCTTCAAGGGCAATGTTGTTCTTAGCAGAAATTGAGATAGATGAGTAAGAAAATTATTTACATGCTAGTCACTTGAATGCCAATCTCAGACTAGCCTATCTCATTGTTATGAACAATGTATACCCAGGCAGAGGAGCTACAGAAGATATATCTGGGAAAGATGCCAAAATCATATGGGCATTAAAGAACAGAAGAAAACTAAATCTAGCTAGGTTGATGATAGATCACATCCACTTGATCAATAGCACAACAAGGTTTCTTTTACCTTATGGTATGGCTCTGACCAAGTTAATCAAAGAAGCAGGAGTAAATCTCTCCAATGAAGATAAAGAGCCTTCAAGAAACACTGATAGATTAGATGAACAAGCTTTGAAAAGGATGGGTTTCAGGATACTGCACAAGGTTGGATCATTAAAAGACCAAGAAGAGCAACTCAGTTGAAAGGATCTAGACTTGGTGAAAGTCTAGAAAGAAGAAATGATATTGTTGCTATAGAACAAGCTACTAAACAAGGATAGGAACTCTCCTCACATGAAGAAGAAGAGATAACTAAAAGAAAAGAGTTCATCAGTCCATCAGTAGAAAGAATGGAAGAATTCTCTAATAGAGAAGAACTAAAAAAAGCTATGAGAATAGAAGATGCTCCAAGAGAGGAACAAAGAATAGAAATAGAAGATATTGTAGAAGAACAAGAAGAAATAGCAGCAGCAAACACACCATCTCACACCCCCATCAGATCCCCTTCACCTTCTAGACGCACTCACACCCATCAACCATCCACCTCATCCATTCCCACATCCTAGCCTATGTCAAAGGATCTAGAAGACAGAATAACCATAGTAGAATACTTCATGCAAACCTTAGCTCTCCAAATGAATAAAAAAAATTGTGTTCTTACAACTACTATGTCTTCCATTATTCTTAGAGATGATAGGATTGATCAAAGGCTTGATAGGATTGATCAGAGACTTAATTCTATTTAAGCCCTGGTAGAATCATTTCAAGGTCAAACCCACCATTTCCACTTTACTCCTCCTCAAACCCATTTCACTCCTCCTCCAACTCACTTTCCATCACCTCCACACCATTTCTCTCCATCAAGACCCAGCTCACTAATAACAATAATGTCTTCACCTTCACCTTCTCACCCATCTTCACTCTCTGTCATTCAAGAGATTGCTCAGCCCATGAGTCAACCTTGCAACATGACTTCTATCATCCCTTTTCACAAGCACAAATTTCTCCACCATCACCATGTCCATTAATTTCAACCTTAGAAAATAATACTCATACTCCCTCAAATAAGTATTATATGTAGATTCAATCCCAACTTTGCAATCCCAATATTTTTTGGATGACATTTATCAGATTAAGAGATATAATACCTAATATAATTGAGGACATTCCGCTTGAATGAGACAAATCTCTTAACCGTCCACCAAACTTCAGAACTCCTCCTGACCACAAAAGCCACCTTAAAGAAAACCAATTGATGATAATCCTAATGTTATTCTTCATCTATCTAATCCCATCATGATAACTTTTTCAGAGTTCAAAGCCAGATCAGAACTCAATCTTGAAGTTGTCAAAATTTTTGCTTCTCAAAACATTGTCATTCACAAACAAGAATTACCATTTCAAGAACTTGAGGATTCCAACCTTCTTCATAGGATTCTCTTTCTTTCAAATCCCCCATTCACTCTAAAGAACCACAAAATTCAAATTCATGATAGAGAGTCAATTATTTAGAATTACGCTGAGAAACTACTGCAAATGCTCCCAATGTCAAGACCCATTTGAAA
Source organism: Pouteria campechiana (assembly GCA_036873735.1). Classification (NCBI taxonomy): domain Eukaryota; kingdom Viridiplantae; phylum Streptophyta; class Magnoliopsida; order Ericales; family Sapotaceae; genus Pouteria; species Pouteria campechiana. The sequence goes on from JAYJMB010011415.1 coordinate 56,915, forward strand.
AGAGTTTCCATCTCCATCATGTCCTCACAAATTCTCCATTCTCATTAAGGAAGAATTCACTTTCTACACTAATGCCAACCTAGAGGCCATTGCTGATAATCTGCCTCTCCCATATCCTCAAATAGATGATCCTTCTCTCCAAAACAGGATAAGGCAGATACAGTCTTCACCAGGATGGCAATATTTTCTACCTTCTTCACCAACTTCAAAAGCCAAAAATCTTAGCAAACCACTTCCTTCCACTAACAAAACAAAAATGTCACCTACTATCCCAAAACCAAAACCAACACCAAAACCAAAACCAAAACCAAAACCAGCTCCCAAACCAAAATCATCACCTTCTTCCTCACAGCCATCTACTTCCAAACTAAAGAGGAAAGCAAGCATTCCACCTCCTAAGGAACACAAGAAGGCTCCTTATGAGAGAATCACACTATACCATGAGGAGTATAGAGCTCGGTTAAATACAAACACAGAAGCTCTCATGAAAGTGCTTCCTCCAGTCTTTCTTGAACTACTGGATCCAAAACATCTAGAAAGAATTGATATCATCTATGTTCATAGTTGTAGACCCATTGCATAAACACATAAACCTCCCATAGCAGTTCCACAGGATCCATTTTTCATCCCTCCTCCACCAAAAAGGGCTAGAACATTCATGCCCTCTCCGAGACCATCTTCTTCTGAATCCCAACCATCCTCCTCTGAACCTAAGCCACCTCTTCCACCTCTCAAAGATGTCTTTCTCAAGACATACAAGAGAAAACCCAAACCACCTAAATAAATTCAGCTGCATTTCATATTTTCTTTTCTATAATGTAATTTTTTATTGATGTATCTACATTATATATACACTTTTTTATCAATGCAAAGTTCCATATCTATATAATTTCTTTTCTATCACATACTGCTACTTGTTTTTACCTTTTTGATTAACAAAAAAGGGGAGAAAAATATGTGATATAAAACTTAAAAAGCAAAAAATTTGATAATGTGATACAAAATTAACGTGCATAGTAAATGAATGAAATTTCTATGTTGCACAGTAAAAATAATATGCATCAATTCAGGCGGAGCAACTCTGAATTTAGCCAATTGAAATTTTTTTGAAATATCTGCAAAATAAGTTGCACTAGATCTATGTTAGACAAGTTTTGAAAGGTACATCACTCAGTATTTTGTCATCATTAAAATTGGGGAGAATGTTAAACCATGCTTCGGAGAACCTAAAGTCACATTTTAGAATGAATTCAGACAACCTTTGGAATAATGATCATGCTTCAGAGATGTTAAACCATGCTTTGGAGAACCTGAAGTCACATTTTGGAAAGAATTCAGACAATCTATAGAAACAATGATCATGCTTCAGAGATGTTAAACCATGCTTCGGAGAACCTAAGTCACATTTCAGATAGAATTCAGACAATCTTTGGAAATAATGACGATGCTTCGGAGATGTTAAACCATGCTTTGGAGAACCTAAAGTCACATTTTAGAAAGAATTTAGACAATCTTTGGAAACAATGATCATGCTTCGGTGATGTTAAACCATGCTTCAAAGATGTTAATCAAGCTTCGAAGATATTTGAATAAGGCTTCAGATTACTTTTCTGAAGGTAACATAAGTTCAAAAAATCTAAACTTCTCTCAACAAGTGACTAATGCAACTAAGAAGGATCATTATGACTTTTAGAAATTCGAAAGAAAATAAGTCAAATTATCTGAAATTAGTCAAGACATCACATGTTCACTCGTCTCTTCAGAACACTTGACACAAAAATTGAATGTTTGGAAAAGTTAGCTACAGAAGTAACAGACGGATACCAGAAGGTAGCCAAGTCAGATGTCAGATAAAAGATAAGGTAAAGAAAAACATTTTTGAACATTTGAATGTCTGCCAAGATCAGTGACGGAAAAATCTCTCTCAACCTATAAAAGAGAGATTCAGAAGCAGAAGAAAAGAACCCAATTGAATATATTTCAAACTTTACTAATCACACGAAGACCATTCAGGATCTCCCTCCAAAAGTTCAACTCCAATGGATACAACTTAGTCAGAGCTATCAAAGTTCAAATCTCTACTCAATCAAGGAGTTTGAATCTTTTACTCTTACTGTTTAATCTTTCACTTAGAATTTTGAATTTATGTACAAATCTACCTTAAGTAAGAGGTATTAATTTGTACACTTTATTTTAGTGTTTGGCAACATAAGCAGAGTGCTTGGTGTTTATGTATAGAGATAATCAAGTAGGAAACTTGCTAAAAGGGTGTAAGTTTGTTAGTGAGCTGGGGAAAATCAATAGGTTGTGAAAGTTTTTAGTTAGCTTGGAAAACCTGTAAGTTAGTTGGTGAGCTTGTTGTAAAACCAACATGTATTTAATTAGTTTAATCAAGGTATTAGTGGAAACTGAGCTCAGTAGAGAAGATTGACTCAGAGAAGTGGAGTAGGAACCTAGGAAGGGCTGAACCACTTTAAAAATCGTGTTATTTATTGTGCAATCTACTTTATTTATTCTTTCAGCACCATAATCATTAGATTTGGGCAAAAAGTTTTAAAAGTTCAATTCACCCCCCCTCTTGAGCTACCATTGCATAAGGGACCAACAAAAATATTGCGTCTATGTGCTACAAATTATTCTCTCTTTTATTTTAAGCACATCTCTCAAGTCATTAGCAAAAATTTTTGGAAGCTCAATCCACCCCACCCCACCCTCATTTGAGCTACCTCCAGTTAGGGGCTAACAAGTGGTATCAAAATAGGCTTCACTAGTTAATTCTTTAATTTCTAGTACATTAACTTGTGATGTGATTCAAATGGCCAGTATGTTCCACAACACATCTGCTGAAAGGCAATCCACTTCTAGACCTTCACTTTTGATGGAACCAATTATGAGTATTAGAAAATGAGCATGTAAAATTTTTTAAATGCCATAGATTACTAGTTGTGGCTTATACTTAATAATGGAAAGAATGTTACAAACACAAAAGATAAATATACACCAGAAGATATTTAAATAGTAGAACGTAACGCTAAAGCAAAGAATTATATCTACTGTGCACTATCTTCATCTAACTTTGAAAAGATATATACTTGTGATTCAACCAAGGAAATCTAAGATTAACTTCAAGTTGCACATGAAGGTACAAGTCAATTAAAAGAAACTAAGATCAATATTCTAGTACAGGAATATGAAGCCTTCTCCATAAAAGATTTAAAAACTATCTCTATAATGTTTGAAAGGTTTCAAAAAATCACCAATGGACTGATATCTACTTAGATTTTGGATACATAAAGTGACTACTATCTAGGAAAAAAAATCTGGATAAAATGATAGTCGAATAACTCATGGAATTACTTATGACCCATGAAGTCTTAATGAAGTAAAAGGTTCCAAATGAATTCAAAGGCAAGAAGATTATTTTACAAAATGATTTATTAAATGAAGAATCTTCAGAAGAAGCCTCAGCAAGTGAAGATGATGAGGATATAACAATGATTACCCGAAGATTCAAAAATATGATTAGAAAGAAGAAATTTGGAAACAACTTCAAAAGCAATAACACGAGTAAGGAAAAGAAAATGGAGATTCCAATATGTTACAATTGCAATAAAACTGAACACATAAGATTTAACTATCCAGAACCAAACAAAAGGCAAGGAGATAAGAAGAAAAGGTAGAATTTCTACTTTAATAAAAATAATATTTCTAACAATAAGAAATTTGAAAAGAAGAAAGAAGTGATGACTGCATGAGAAATGCTGAAAAATATAATGCAAGAAAGTTTGAGTGAAATCGAAAAAGAAAATGAAGTTCAATTCAGTTCACTCAACTCTAAAGAAAGAAATTAGGAGTAGAATTATACAGGAATAAGCTTTACGGCCATTCATGAAAATGAGATAAATTCAAAAACTGAAATTTTTGATTTAGAAGAATTATTAGATGAGTTATACTCAAATTCTAAAACTTTAAAAGCTAAACATAAAGAAACAAAAAGAGAATTAGAAAGAACAATCTAGGAATGTTCTAAGCTAAAATAAGAAAATACTTAGCTCAAAACTAGCCAAAACCTTAACATAGAACTTGAGCAAGCAAAAGCAAAAAATCATGCCCTTAAGAAAATATTAACTTCTACATTATTTAAACTAAAAATAAAGAAGAAAAGTAGAGAAAACCAAAGAAAGAAAAGTAGAAACCATGGAAGAAAATTAGAACCCAAATAGAACTAGATTTGGGTACTAAAAACCGTTGCTAACATAATAAATACATTAATATCTACAAATAATAATTCAATAGCATATAAAAAGCAATGGGTGCCAAAATATTATGCTAGTAACCCACCTAGACCAATTCCTAAATGATAACAAAAATTATAGCTTGATTTTATTATTATAGGTGTGCTTGAGAGCCAAAAGGAGTAGCAAATGGTACATTTATAGTAGTTGCTCATGACACATGACAGGGTAGAAGGAACGGTTCATAGAATTAAAAGTTAAAAATGGAGGAATAGTCACCTTTGGAGATAATGGAAAGGGTAGAATGGTTGGAATTGGTAAGATTAGTCAACCTCCCTCTATCACTATTTCAAATGTTTCGCTAGTAGAAGGATTAAAACATAATCTGTTAAGTGTTAGTCAATTTTGTGATAATGGATATAAGGTTGTGTTTGAATCACATATATGTTCTGTAATAGATAGTTCAAATTCAGTTGTAGTACTTGGTAAAAGATGTAGAAATGTGTATTTAGTAGATTTGAGTGATATCCAAGTCCAATGTCTTGTTGTGAATAATGAAAAGTCCTTATTGTGGCATAGAAGATTGGGACATGTCAACAAGTTCATAATTGAAAAACTATACAATAAAGATCTTGTTGTTGGCTTACCCAAACTAAAATTTAACCAAAATGAAATCTGTGATGCTTACTTAAAAGGAAAGCAAGTTAGAGAATCATTTAAATCAAACAAAGAAGTATACATAACTAAACCACTTCAATTGCTATACATGGATCTTGTTAGACCAATAAGAACTATAAGTCTTTGAGGGAAATATTATGCAAATGTCATTGTGGATGACTATTCTAGATTCACATGGATAATGTTTCTCTCTTCCAGCTATGAGACTTTTTCATTCTTTGAAATATTTACCAAACATGTATAAAATGAACAAGATTCTCATATAGTAGTCATAAGAAGTGATTATGGTGGAGAATTTGAAAACCAAAATTTCACTGCCATTTATGAAAGCAATGAAATTTTGCACACATTCTCTGCACCAAGAATACCTCAAAAAAATGGAGTAGCTAAAAGAAAAAATAGATCTTTACAAGAGATGGCAAGGACAATGTTAAGTGAATATGACTTACCTTAATACTTTTGGGTTGAAGCAATGAATACTTCATAATACATTATTAATAAAATTTTTACTAGATCTATAATCAACAAAACTCAATATGAATTACATTATGATAGAAAACCAAACATCTCTCATTTCTACACTTTTGATTGCAGATGCTTTATTCTTAACAATGGGAAGGAAAATCATGACAAATTTGATAGCAAATCTAATGAAAGCATTTTCCTTGGTTATTCCATTATTAGCAAGGCATTTGGAATGTACAATCTAAAAAATAAAACTATAGAGGATTCCATTCATGTAAAATTTGATGAAAGTACTAACCCCTCCAGAAAATAAGCAATTTTGATGATGAGACAAAAGAACATACAACATCTGTTGAGAAAATAAAAATACAAGATAAAGATTAAGATTCTTCACAATCATAAATACAAAAAGAAGAAGAAGAAATAGATGATGGACCATCCATCAATTAGATAATGAAGGTAACAATTTCCTTTCCAAAGATTAGAGATTCATGCATGATCATCCTGAAAACTAAGTAATTGGTGATATTTATGACAAAGTGAAAACTAGATCTTCATATCATCAAATATGTGATAATTTTGCTTTTATTTATCAACTAGAACCAACTTGCATATATCAAGCTTTAGAAGATGAAAATTGGATTATAACTATGTAAGAAGAATTGAATTAATTTAAATGTAATAATGTGTAGACACTTGTTCCAAGGCCCAACCATCAATCTATTATAGGAACTAAATGGGTTTTTAGAAACAAATTAGATGAATATTGTATAGTAATAAGAAATAAAGTAAGATTAGTGGCAAAATGATACTGTCAAGAGGAAGGAATAGACTTTGAAGAATCATATGCTCCAATTGCCAGAATTGAAGCTATTTGAAAGTTACTAGCATTTGCATCTTTCATGACTTTCAAGCTTTATCAAATGGATGTTAAAAGTGCATTTCTAAATGGTTTCATTAATGAAGAAGTTTATATAAAATAACCTCCTGGTTTGATGATCCTTATGATTCAAACAATGTTTTTAAACTCAAGAAAGCTCCTAGAGCATGGTATGAGAGATTAAGTAAATGCTTAATAGAAAAAGTATTTACAAGAGATAAAGTAGATACCACACACTTTACTAAGCATGACAAAAATAATATACTAATTGTTCAAACTTGTGTGGATGATATTATATGCAATTAATGATAAATTTCGTCAAGACTTCTCTAAAGTAATGCTATGAGAATTTGAGATGAGTTTAATGGGTGAAATGAACTTCTATTTGGAACTTCAAGTAAAATAGATAAAAGAAGGAATCTTTATTGATCAAGCAAAATACACCAGAGAATTACTCAAGAAATTTGATTTAGAAGAAGGAAAGCCATTAGCCACACCAATGAGCACATCTATTAAAATGGATAAGGATGAAAAAGGTAAATATCTCTATCAAAAACTCTATAGAAGCATGATAGGATCTATTTTATATTTAATTGCAAGTAGACTAGATATTATGTTTAGTGTATAATGTGTGCATGATTCCAATCAAATCCTAAAGAATCACATCTAATTGCTATTAAAAGAATATTTAGATATCCTTTAGACACTCCAAATCTTGGACTATGGTATCCAAAAGGTTGAAACTTTGAATTAATAGGATACTCTGACTTAGATTTTACAGGATACAAGGTAGATAGAAAGAGTACCTCTGAATCATGTTAGTTTCTTGGAAGCATGATCATATCATGTTTCTCCAAGAAACAAACATCTGTTGCTTTATCAATTGTTGAAGCTAAATATGTAGTTGTAAGTAGTTGTTGTGCATAGATTTTGTGACTGAAACAGCAATTGAATGAGTATAAGTTGAAAATGTCAATACTCCTATTAGATGTGATAATACTAATGCAATAAATCTGACAAAGAATCTAGTATTACTTTCCGGAACTAAACACATAAAGGTTAGACATCAATTCATTAAAGACCAAGTACAAAATCATGCTATCTGTTTAGAATATATACCAACTGAAAATCAGTTAGCAGACATTTTTACAAAACCTCTTCCAGAAGACAGATTCTATAAAATTAGAAGAGAACTTAGCATACTAGATCCATGCGCATAAAATGAATGTTTAATCCTAATGTTTAAATACCTAAAAACATTCATAGATGTTAAAAAAATTGCTTCAGAAGTATTCCAAAAATTCTAAAATAACATTTAAAATACTTCAGAAGTAATTTAGAAACTCTATTACGTCACCTAAAATGATTTAGAAGTAACTCAAAAAAATTGGCGAAATACTCAGAGTTCATCAAAAATCACATAGAAGTTCTAACATAATCTCAGAATTATTTTAACTCATCACAAAAGTTCTGTGACACTTCCTCAAAACTTTTGACTCATGGGCCTGATTGCCCTAGAATTTCCATTCTTCAAAATCACTTCAGAACTTCTAAGGTTATTAATATAGAAGTTCTGATTAACCTGTGTGCCACACAGAACTTCAGATACAATATATCAGAAGTTTCGTTCCTATAAAAACCCTAGCCCTAAAAGCTCTTCCCTCTCATTTCAAATCTTTGAGCTCCTTCTTCAAAAGAGAAGATTCAAAAATTTCTCATCATCTACATTTTCCCTCCTTCAAACTACTCTTATTTTGATTCATCACTAGAAACTTATCATCGCTAAAATCTATGAAAAACCCCTCCTTTAAACCTTAAGCTAAAATTTCTACCTGCTGCTGCAAATGGCGAGGACAAAGAGGGCCCGTAAGTGAGCTAAAATTTCATCTTCAAATTTTGAGATAAGGAGAAGAGAGTTTAGAAGAAGAAACTCCAAAGGAAAAGAAGATGAATAGAAGATTACATTTTTAAGGTAATATTCAATAACATCTCTTCTGCTCACAGTAAGTTCATTAAATATTTCAAAGGAAGAAAGATTGTGAAAGGGAGAGTCTTTGACTTTGAAGTATTTGGAGAAAAATGGCCTAAATCTATAGGTGACAAATTGAATTAAGTTCCAAGGCTGGGAAAGTTTCATGAGCTATGAGGAAAAATCTTATACTAGAATGGTTCTAGCCCTGGTCACCAACTTCAACTATAATACCAGAAAATCATGGATTGGAATGATTGAAATAGATCTATCTTTAGAGAATATAAGAAGTGCTTTTAATATCCCTAAGATAGAACAACAAGAAATAGATTGACCATTTGACAAAACTAGACTATTTTTAGATATGGTTGGAGTAGAAATTAAAGAGAATGTTACATACATACATGTCAGCCATCTGAATTTAGATCTCAAGCTTGCTCATATGTTAATCTTCAATAACATATATCCTAAGATAGGAGGTACAGATTAGATCTTTGAGAAGAACGTCAAGATCTTATGGGCTATGAAGCACAGGAAGAGAATAGATCTGGCTCAAATAATTGTTGATCAACTATACTTGGTGAAGACATCTACCAAGTATTATCTTCCATATGGGATAATAATGAGTAAATTTCTGAAGACAGCCAACATTGATCTCTCCCAAGAAGATGGAGAAGAATTCATTATTAGAGAAGCAATAAATAGAGATACTTTGAAGAGAATTGGCTTCAAGTTAACTCCACAAGGATGGATCTCCCAAAAGCCAAGGCAAAAATAATAAATAAAAAGAACAAAAACTTGAGAAAAAAGAAGAGACAAGCAAGACACTGTGGAAGAAGCAACAAGAGAAGAAGCCACAAGAAGAAATGAGGGAGAGACAGAACTATAGGATAGAGAAGAGAGTATACCAAAAGTGCCTTCCATACCTACCCAAACTCAACCATAGCCTTCCATTCGTTCACCCCAATAACCCTAGGATAGAGAAGAGAGTATACCAAAAGTGCCTTCCATACCTACCCAAACTCAACCATAGCCTTCCATTCGTTCACC